>CM057820.1:61776292-61966292 GCA_030067965.1 Latrodectus elegans
CGCACGCACACACACACACACACACGCACGCACGCACACACGCACGCACGCACGCACGCACGCACACACACGCACACACACGCACACCAATTTAGTTTTAAACTATCAATTTCAAATTTATTGAACTGTTTACAATATAAATTGCAAGTTTTGACTGTTTTTCTTTCACGAATTGACTTGTATACTCAGATGAATATATTGTCAAAATCAAATACAAGTTACAAACTGCTTTAAACTAGTAAATTTTTACGTTAATTGCATAAGTATTTATTTAACAATTTTCAATATTGTAAAATGGTCAATCTATCAATTTGGAATAAAAAATCATGAGAGCAATTTGCAATGTACGTTAAAAAGTAGTAAAAAGCAGCCTTACAAAGGAAAGTTTTGATCAAATTTAAAATCATTTAAGAATATCATTTGTTTAACCTGAATGTGAATTTATCATTGTTTGGTTTTGTGAATACTTAATGACCTTTTTCAAGCAGTACAAATTAATTTAAACAATATTTGATGACAGATGGATTTTAGGTTACTTTATTTAGACAAAATATATTACTTATTTTTTATATTGAAAATAAAACATTATAACTTTAAAAAATTTAAATTTTCCTTCTTTTATATCAGATCTAAATTAGTAAATCTTGCTATTACTTCTCCTATAGTTTTTACTTTATTTAAAACTTTTACTTTATTCAATCATACATATTTTAATAAATATTAAAAAAATAGCTGGTTTTATTAAGCTTGGTTCACATAAAAAAGTTAAGAATTTTGTTGACTGAATGTTTTGTATTTATAAGTATAAAGCTATTGTATGTCTAATTTTTCAGAATAAATATGTTTTTTATATTAGAAAAATGATTTTATTTTCATTTATGAATTTTAAGCATAATTTTAATTAACAACATTGCATAACTATTTTAAATAATAAGCTTATTAAAGGCTGATGAAAAAGGAAAACAAAACTAATATAAACTAATAAAAATATACTATAAAAATAAAAACACTAATATAAAATTTCTTTTGATTTCATGTATGCAATTCTTCGTTTACTCAATCTTTCGAATAAGTACCAAAGCACACACATAATCTTATACTCTTCAAACATTAATTAAAGGAAACCTAAGGAAATTGTGATCTATATTTAAAGTCAATTTGTGTGTGCCTATTTCATTACTTTGTGACAAATTTAAACTAAATTTTGGAATAGAATTTTAAAATATTTAATTGTTTAAAGAGCAACGCTGTTAATTTTGCTAGGAAAATCTCAAACTTTTGTTAAAATTACCTTAGTAAAGCTAAAATATAATTGTCAAAAACATTTTCAATTAAAAATGTATTAGGTTTTCCGTTTGCAATGCTTTGATATACTGTAAAATTCAAACAAGTGTAATTAATGCTTTGTTCATTTTTCCAATAAATGCTTAGTCACTAATAAATGCTTGTTGTATTTAAATGTAGTTTTAATTACATTTGCCCTGATTTACACTTACGGTCATATTATATACTTCGGAAAACTATGGATTTTTTTTGATAAAATCAACTAATTCTGAAGTAAATTTTAATATAAATTATATCTAAACAAAACTTCTAAAATGTGTCTAATTTTTATGAATTTTCAGAATCATTGTGAGTTAGAAATATTTTTGAAGAAAGAACTTATAATGTGTCAACATGAAAGCACATATACATTAAAAAACTATATTTTTTCTGCATGAAAATATATAAATTGTTACTAGTTTTATTATAAGTATTATGTTCATTAAATTATCATCTCTCTTCATATCAAATTAATACTTTAACATCAAATTTTCAAAGTATAATTATCATTCAGACAAAGTATAATCATCATTCAGCATTTAAAAAATTTATCAAAATAATGTTTTTCAAAAAAATATGAGTATTTTATTCCTTAAGTGATAACGAAATTTGAATTAATAACTTTTGAATGTTTTAATTTCTTCATTTATATTTCACACATCTTTACAATCAGTTACTTCAATTTTAATATTAATATTATGAAAAATTATTTTAGAAAAATATGTCTGAAATGTTATTAAGAAATATAAATCATGGAATGAGTATTTGTAAGAAGTTGTCTTTCTCTTAAATGTATACATTGATTGAAGAAAATAAGATCCTTCATTCAGTAAGCGTATATGAATAATTTAATGATATTGATTTTTTTTTAAATTTGCTAAAAAAAACGAAGTTCAAAATTCTGAGATAGAATTAAATGACAACTATGCATAGCAGAATTTGTAAAAATTTTATTTTCCTCTTTATAAGTAAAAATATGATCATTGTTTAAGTTATAGCTATTGCATTTAAACGTATTAAATGCTAACATATTTACATAATTAATATCTCTGAATAATGTTAATATTTAAAATATAAGGAAATTTTCCCATGTAGGAATTAGACATTCGATATATTTCTGATAAACTTTAAATATAATGTCTAGAAAATGAATTGTTATTCTTCCTTCTTCAAGCATTTTATCTTTGCTTTGACTATTTCTTATCTAGTAATTCTCAGGAGTTCTTACATAAAAACATTAGTAAATAGCTTTAGGCAATACATCATTTTCATTTAGTATTGTTAGTTGTTCCTATGGACTTTCAGTGAAGTTTAATATATGTGACCATGAAAAGAAGTGTAAATGGAATTGTTTTGTATTAATATTTTAAAAAATAGATTTAGAAATATGATAATAAGTATACATATTCCTCTTCGTCAGAAATTAGACTGCGGATATATTTTGAAAACTGATACACAGCATAGAAAAATAATGAGTTTAATCATCTATTTATGTGACAGTTTTTATTATATTACAATGTGAAAAATAATGTTTTGCTATACAAAACTCTTATAGGTACTATTAATATCATTTTATCAAAGATTAATTCTTTTAAAAAGTTTGCAATTCAATTAATCATAAACTGAATCTATAACTTATTAATTTAAAGACATCATTTCTGAACATTTTCTTTACCACCTAAGAAATTAAATGTAATTTAATTTATAAAAAATTGCAGTTTGCTGATAGTACATCGTTATAATTTTTACTATTTTTTAGTGCTCTATGTTTTTGTTAAATAAATGAATTTATCTATATATAATATATTGAAGGCAAGAAAGAGCTTTTCTTACCATAAATCCTTCGAGGGAATATCTAGAAATTAATTTTAAAATTTCAATTAAATATTAAGAAAATCATTTAACTATAAAAATGTAACATTAGAATTTTTTAATGAATTAGTTATACATTGTACTATGAAACTCATTTTTAAACAGACATTTTTATCATGTATTATATAATAAACTACTTTTATTTTTATTTATGAGAATTTGTAACTTCTACAGGGGATTTCTCTTTACCCTTCATAAAAATTGAATTCATCTAATTTCGGTCATATATGAAAATATTTTTAAAATGTCATTTTTCTTAATTGAGAAAACAGTTTCTATAATAAGATTTATAGCACTAAAATTTCTTTACTATCGTTTTGGGCAAAAACTTTCTAAGAATCGCGTAAAATGGTTGATTTGAAGTTCCTATTGAAAGAATGTTTATTATTATTATAAACCATTACTTTGACATTTTTTAAAGAATGAATTTTTTTCTACTTTGAAATTTGATTCTATATTTGAATAATTAAGAAAATAATATGATGATAAGTGATTTTTCATACTTCCAAAGTCAATGAATATAAAGAATCGCACATATATATGCATATGTATTCACATTCATATACATATAAACACGAATTTGTGAGGTTTTAGTAGAAATGGTATATGGTTATGTTTATTTCTCAATACTTTACAAAAACCTTTTTGAAAGAAGGAAATAACAATCGCTTATGGCATTTTTCAATTATAAAGACGAAATTCGTATAAAAAAATGTAAGTTCAGTGTTCCAAGTTATTTCTTGGATCAATGAATATTTCATTTGATTCATTAAAGGAGTTTTTAAAAAAATTAAAAAGGAAAAGAGTTTTTTTCTTATTTTCTACATGAATAACTTTCGTTTTTCCTTTGGCTACAAACCAATGGGTGATATTGCATTTCAAACTACTTTTTGCTACCGTTTTCACGTTTAATTGACTAATGTACGTTATATAATGAAATATAAATCCATTCGAAATAAAAGTTAAAATAAATGTTCTCCTTTTAAATAACTCATTAAATTAAGAAGTACTACCTAGAAATTTAATATTTATCAAAGAAATAGCAATTTTACATAGATATTATTTTACTAAAATATACTGAAACATTGTAGTGTAAAAATATTTAAAGTGCAAACTTATCAGTAAGTAATTATTTTATAAAACTTATTACTCATTTACTGAAGTGTATAATTTTTTTAATTAACTGATTCCTCATCGTTTATTTGATTATCCTAGTCTCACATGAATGAGTAGTTAGCTTTAGTAGTTCTAAAAATCTTTTCTCCATGATAAGGAATTTTATCATTCTTGAATTTAAGAATATTTAAATATTTTATTTTCCAAATTTAGCAGATTTCCCAATTTAGCATTTAAATATTTTTCAAAATATTTGATAAAAGTTTTGAATTAAAATATTAATTATCATTATATTGTGATTTAAATTTCCTTGAATGCGTTGAAATATTAATTTAATAACAAAAATAAAAATTACCATTTTTCTGTACCTTAAAGAAGGTATCTATATTGTTACAAATATTTAAATTTTATAGCTGAAAACCAGTAAATAAATAAAATTTGATCCAAAATAATGTCCTAAACCAAGCACATTTCTTAGAAATATGGTTTATTTTAATGTGTAATATAGTTTATTAAAGAAAAAAATTTTTAATGGCAGAACTTAAAATACATAATTAATATTAATTCATTTTGATTTTCTTAGCAGAAAAATAAAATAAAATATTTTGGAAATTGTTTAACAGGTAGTATATTAAGATGATAAATTTAATTCATTCACACTGAAGCACAGTTAAAATCATTGTTTTTGGCAGTGCTTTAAATATATAGTTTAAAAAGTAAATCAGTCACACATTTATTCTTATAATAGTGAAAAAAATTCGAGAAGTATCATTTTTTTATTATTTTATTCTAGTGCTTACATCTTTCAAATCGAAAGTTTTAGGAGTGTGCTTTATCAAGGAAAATTATGAAAATAGAGAAATAGTAACTGATTTTCCATTAAGAAATATTTCATTAACATTCCTTATTTAATATGAATAATGCTTTATCATAAATTTAGGATGAATTATTGCTCAAAGCACATTAACACGTTATCAAGTGCATATTTATGAAAATACTGGGCAAATTAGTGGATGCATCATAATATATTGCATTTAGTGTATGTTCACATCATAACAAGGTAAAGACGAATCAATAATATCACAATTTTGATTTTAGGAATATATGCTTCTTATCAGAGATAACTATATGGTATTAGGAGTCTAAAATAATCATCCACATTAGCTGATGAGCATTATAAAACTTTAAATACAGGAAAATGTATGTTTTAATAATTAAACAAAACCGATAAAGGAGTATATATATATTTACTTGCTGATGTATTAGAACAGGTGGATTGATATATATTTGAAATGGGCAGTGGAAAATATATTTTTATGTATTATTGCTTAACTCAAACGTTATTAAGATTAAAAAATTTCAATACTTATTACATGCAATAAATAATTATAAGTGTTCAAAATATGAATAAAAATAACTATAATGTAATAAATGCAGTTAAAAGTTAACACTGTTAACAAAATGAGATTTGACGTAAATCTTAGAATATTAAATTCTATCAATGTAATTTTTTCTTATTAAAATCTTAAAAACAATAAATTTTTCGTGTAAAATAATTCTGGAAGAAAATATTTACAGCTTCATTTTTCTAAAAATCGACAGTTTGTTATCAGTTCTGTAAGCAATCAGGAAATATATCCAATGCTAATTATTAAGAAAATGAGAGATAGAATATATATTCGGAATATAGCTCTAAATTCTTCTTTATGATTAAATGAATGTAGTTTGATAATGCTGATATGATTAGATAAAAACTACTGTAAATACATTTGATTTTCCTATATGATAAAGTAAGGGTAAAGTCCTTGCGATATGCAGGAGAAGGTCAAATTATTTCAAATTGTTATATGGAAGGCTTTTCAACACTTTAATTACGTTTTTATATATAAACAATCAATCACTCATGTGATACAGTATAAAATAATCCAAAAAACTTTTAAACAGTTAATTAGATAGGTGCAATAGTGTAGTCGCTTCAGATTTTATGGACATTAATTGTTAGTGAAAAGGACACGTTGGGCACACACATATTCTTTTACAATCATACTAAATATTGCGATACAAAATTGGATATGCCAAAATCAGCTGTTTATGTTTTTAGTATATATATATATATATATATATATATATATATATATATATATATATATATATATATATATATATATATATATATATATATATATATATATATATATATATATATATATATATATATATATATATATATATATAAACTCTTAAAAATTCTACTTTAAGGTTTCTTTAATAATAAAAGAATCAATGATTGTTCATTTTTAGAAGAATGATTAATCAAACTTCAAATTCAAAAAAAGATTACAATAAGACAACATTTAATCATACGTTTTTTTCTAGTTACTTATTATTTACAGTCTAGCAGTAAGTTATTTATGAAATTTTTTTGGAAACTAAGGGAGCTAAAGAAAAGGCTGAAAAAGCATCAAGTCAAAAGAGCTTTTACTCTGGAATCTTCTCATCAGCTAAAAGTATCCCTAAGCTCTATCTCTGGTCAGCATTAATCACCTCATTAGTTACAGTGACAAGTGATAATCACACTACTCTAATCCAAAATACTGTAATTTTTATTACTTTTTTTCTAAATATTTTTTTATAGATTACCACAAATTTAACATCAGAAGTTATATATTAATTTTACCAAAAAAATTCTACATATATTTTTTGTAATTTATTAATATTCAGTTTCAAATCATGGAAATTCAAAATATTGTATTATTTAAATTTAAAAAAAATTATGAGTAGTATATTATTGTGGATTTGTTGAAAGAGTGATTTTTACCTGTTAAACTAATTACATTTAGCACTCTGGAAAAATTTAGTTATGTGGAGATAACTTACCATTTTATTGCTCTCGGTAAAGAAATATAATTAAAATTAATTTTTTTCAATTCTTTAAAATGAGATAAATATTTATTTTTCTGTCCGTCAATGTAAGATTAATATTTAAATATGTTTTAGGAAAAAAATATATATTTAAATATATTTAAGTTCTATTATATAACAAATTACTGAAAATCGCTTAGTAAAAATGAAAGACATTAAGCCCATTTTTAAATGATTTGTATTTAAACATAATTTCATCTTTATCTTTCTACATATAATTGTTTTGATCTAATAGCGTTAAATAACAAATTTGACCAAATAACATTAAATAAAATTTAAATAATATATTATGTTATTGCATAATTAAATTTATTTGGAAAATTAGTGACGTTTAACAAGTTAAAAAACAGCAGTGGTTGGTTAAAACAAAACAATCTCAATATATTGTCAAAAAATGCTTAGAATATATAATATTCCTATTACACTAAATAAATATAGATAAGCGTAGATTTAATATATGTGTTAAATAATAAAGAAGAAGCATTAAATACACAATTTAAGTCTATGAATAGTGTGCATTGTGAAAGAAATTCAAATTTCAAAAATTTTAACCGTTGCACATTATATTTTCCATATTTTTCTAATTAAACAATTGAAAAAAAAAAGTCCCCTAATTCAAAACTTAAAAAAGTATAATTTTTAATGGTTATAATTTTATTGATGTTTGAATGAAATTTTCATGTCTGTCGAATAGTTTGGTATGCTACTTAATATTTTAATTAATATAACATTCCAGAACAAACAATAATATAAAATTTAAACTATTATTTCTTTATTTTAAAATAAAAAATAAATATATTATATATTGTTATGATAAATTATGATATTTTTGTATTTTTGTAAAATTGACTGATACTGTTTATTTTTTTTATCTATAAAATTTAAATTTTTATCAATTTGATCAAAATAATCCATGAGTTTCATAATTTTCATCAGGTTCAGATTTGAGTGTTAACCTATTAAAACTTATCACTTAACTGTTAGCAGTCTAATCAACCTACTAATCTAATAATTATATAGTTCGGATGATAGTATTTCTATTCATCCTCTCATCAGCACTTGTCGAAACTCAAACTCGATTGATAATCTTGGTTCATTGCAAATATTGATTCTTCTTTATCTCATCTCATAAAAATATTCATTAAATGAATGTATGCATTTCTGGATCAAATACTGTCTTTTATCCTCTTTCATACTTCTGATTACAATTTTTGTATTATTATAAACAACATATGTGGCTTTAAAACAACAATTATTTTCCGATTTTCACCTAATTGTGAAGATCATAAGGGGACGTTCATGGTAAACCAGCAAAGTTTCGGTCTAAACCTCTTTAAGAGTATAATAACTTTGAAATCTTCTGGAGTATTATCTATTTAGCTACTCACAATACCAAAAAATTATGTGTTACCCATACTTTGTTTATTCAATATGCTCTAATTTATTAAAAAATGTTTTACCTTTTAAACATTTTCTTTAGAAGAACATATATAATTTTATTAAAAAGTAGAATTCTCTGTACTTTTTCAGTCTCTTTGACTTTAATCAGGTCCACATACATCATTTGACAACCTAAATCGGTTCGACATATCTGGCAACTAACCCATATATAAGTATTTTTAAATTGTTAAATATCTGAGGTTACTTCAGAATGCATGTATAAAATCGTTTTAAGACATGACCTTTCAGAACTTACTAATATTATATTATTAATAAATTTTTGCATATTCTCTTTTTAATTTCGGTTGCCTTTTCTCTTATGTAATAAGTTACATCCACTTTAAGTAATATAATTGTGAAACCAATGAAGTTTCGGTTAAATATTACTCCTAAATATTGATGAAAAATTTAAGGTTTCAGTTTTTATAGTTCCAGAGGTACTAATAAAAGTTTTAATCTTATTGTTCCTCATAAAGGAATAACGAAGTTAATTTCTAGTCTGTGATCTAACGCCCTATTGCTTAACGTAAATATTGCTTAAAACTTTTAGGCTAAAATCTATGCCATGAAAATATGTAATTGATTTCATTATTATTAAATAATTCACAAAAATTTACATAGCTACATTGTCTGATATTATACTTTTCAGGAAGTTATAAATGACTAAATGCTATAAAAGTGGACCTATATATGCGTCTTGTTTGAAAATTCATAACATTTTTAATACTTTTTGTTACTTTGTAGATATTTTAATAACTTAAATTATTTTGTCATACAAGGATACAAGATCTAAACCCTTTTTTCTACACTTAAAATATTTATAACTATACCTTGCATTTGATGCCATCAATATTCTTAAGTTCTGTAAAATTTTTAATTGCTTTTTGAGAACAATATGTTCTAAAACGTTGTTCAGCAATGGCATACCGCTCTCCGCTTTGAACCATAGAACAGTATGATTTGGAGCGAAACTTTTATCAGAGAGTTTTAAATATTTAGTTCCAGAGAGAGGTTTCAGATGAAGATTTGAAGAAATATCTTATCTTAAGGCAAAAAAATTAATATGCCAAGGAAATCACAGCTTTTACGTATTTAAAGTTTCTCTAATTAAATTATAAGATGAACTGCATGTAATCAGGTTCCTTATTTGTAAGCATCAATAAGAATTCTTCCACTTTATTCAGCTTAAATTCTTTAAATGAAATCATCTTTCAAAATAACAAAAATAAAATTTGTTCAAAATATCCATTATTTTATTCCATGTTTAGAAATTTCTTCAAATAAAGCTTTTTTCAACTCTTGTCTTTTCAATTCACCTTTTCATAAATATAGTCATTCACAGCACGCGAGACTCTAAGCTTTTTTTTGGAGGCTTTTATTTTTTTTCAGATTATTTTTTTGCAGAAGAAAAAAAAGTTTTTTTGGTGAAACGAAACTTGTTCATTTTATGTACAAAATTTATTTAAGTTTCTGTCAGTTTTAGTAAGCTAAAAATATATAAATTGATCTCATTAACATATTCTTTTGTTTCTTTCAATTGTTTGCCAAGTTCTTTAGAAGTTAACAAATTAACATTTGCAGTTTCTTATCTAATGATTTCTTTTACTGATTATTTATTTCAAAATTAAATTTAAGTCTGTCAAATTGGGATTGTTCAACATAATTTCTTTTTTTGGCTCTAAAATTTTAAGAGTATTTTTTATAATCCGGTAAATGATTCAAAAGTGTCTACAGAAGGCTTTAACATAATCACATGTAAGTTGTCATTCAACAACAGTGAATTGATTAACATAAAGTAGTTCAACAAGAAAATGATTTTTTCTTTGCAAACTTGGGACCTTTGTCTCAGCATAGTATAATGACATTCCGATAAAATAATTTTGTTGAATTTCCAAACAACTGTATTGTTAGTTTGAATTAATTTAAATATGTTTTAGTAATACTAAAATATAGACTAAAACGAAAACAAACTTAGTTTAAATTTTTAAAATAATAATGAATACATTGCTATCAGTTTCCTCAATTTTACATTTCAATAATGAATTAAACGTCGCAAATGGTCTTCATAGTTTTTATCATTTAGAACTAGAATAACACACTGCTGGCCACCCAAAATGCAACATCCTGAAAGAAGCAGGTGAATTACGTGAAATTTATATCATGAATTTGTGGTATGGAAATACGCAAATCATTAAAATTTCAGCGGATACGCACATCATGAGTTATTGTAGTGCCGCGTTTATGCACTATACATAGAGAGGGAGAGATTTCTGATTTAAAGTATGACCTTTGCTTTTAGGAATGTTTAACGTGTAATCTGTTTAATTATGCTTCTTAGAAGACATAGAATGTCTTTCAAGCAAAATTATAAACCGAGGAAGAATTGTCATCTATAGTGATTAAATATTATTTTTCTGTGCAATTGATGGTATAAGATTTAAGTCATCCAACTGAGATCTAGGTCTGTAATAACTAAATGCAGGAGTTAACGGCGAACAGATGGGACTGGTTGCATCTATTTCATTACATTACTGCTCATGATGACATGCATATCTTGCGCATGGCTTTCAAGGATCGGTTCAGCAACATCACGGACCGTATCACAATATTTTCTATTTATTATGCATCATTCGGTGACTGCTCGTACCAGTCCACCTTATTCTGGTGCAAACTACGCCGAAGTACGCTGGTGAAACAGCAACCATCATTTGCAGCTGAGTGAAATGTCCGCAACGTTTTTATTCCTTATTTTAGATTTAACCGGAAACCACCGTTATTTGTGCCACAGTTGATGGAGGATTCAAGTCTGGGGACACCATGTTGAGAGAATGCTGAAGTAATAGGTAATGCATTCTTGCATTCAATATTTTAAATAGTGTAGTTGGGACTTCACTCCCACATTTCTTTAGAATACTTTCTTGGTAACTGGAACATCTTAAGCTGTATCAATAAGCTATTGGAGCCAAAAACCCTTCTATACTTTCAATTCTTCCTATCAGTCAATTTTTCAAAAGGAAAATGCTTGGCTATCTATGGCACGTATTGTTAAAGAATTTTTCTTTACTTAGAAGATTGTATTGCTCCGTTGTTCTGAATAATATACCGATTTATCTCCAATAAAAAAAACCCGTGGTCGATGCTTTCCCAGCATTATATACCAAACTCCCCGAGGGACACCATTCACATCTACACCTAATCAGTTCACTATAATTAAAATATAGTTAAATATTATTTTGATTGTTACCTTGAAAAGTTAATAAACTTCTGAATTAGAAATAACGGTAAACTGATAATTATGAAGATATTAGTTTTTCTTTTTCTCTTAGGATACTTGAAAAAGATACTATACCATACTTTCTATTGCCTTTCTTAAGACTCTAGCAAGCAGGATAAATTAGCAATCTGATAAAATTGAACAAATTATAGTTTCCCTCCTTACTTTTGAAATTTATATTTTGATAGAAAAATAAAAAATAAATTTGATAATTAATTGAAATATTTAATTATATTTCATTTTACATGAATTAATCATAATAATTCATGTAAAATAAATTTCAAATAAATATATAAGTGATTGAGAAAATAAATAAGTAATATAAATTTCAAATAAATATATAAGTGATTGAGAAAATAAATAAGTAATATAAATTTCAAATAAATATATAAGTGATTGAGAAAATAAATAAGTAATATAAATTTCAAATAAATATATAAGTGATTTAGAAAATACGAATAGTATGTTTTATTATGAATATATGTCTTCTTCCCTGCCAGATATCCCATTGTGGATGATACATACAAAATTCCCTGATAATTGTGCCTTAACTATTTATAAATGTTGTCAAAGATAATATATTACCTTTTGCGAATATTGGTATTCGTGTTTTGAATAAAGGTTTTACATTCATACATAGAATATGACATCATACCTTTTAAGTGCATTTTTCTTAAAAGAAGGATTTTCTTAAAATAGATCATAGAAGTTTTATAATCTATATATAGTAATATATTTATTATGTATATATATATATATATATATATATATATATATATATATATATATATATATATATATATATATATATATATATATATATATATATATATATATATATATATATATATATATATATATATATATATATATATATATATATATATATATATATATATATATATTTTATTTTAAAATTATAAAATTGCAGCACAAATGATTCAGTAGTATATTTAAAAATGACATATGTTTCTGCTAAGAATAAAACTATTGAAAAACATACAAAATCTTTAATTGTAAAAATTTTTTTTAGGAATTTTGAAAAAAAAAAATTATTTTAGTGAATCTTAAAGCTAAAATCAATTGATGACAGTGTTATGAATAATGTAGTTCACATATTGGTACTTGATATCTTGAGCGTCAGTACAATATGTTATTTTCTTAGCCTTTCTGAAAAAAATATGATATGAGTTAATGAGAGTATATATATACATACATACATATCTATCTATCTATCTATTTATATATAATATATATATATATAAAATAATGCATTTTCAGAAACTAATCAGAAAAATTCACTTGATTAGAAAAGAAATTTGTCTTTCAAATATTTCAAGCCTAAGGAAAGTAAATTAATAATCAATAATCAATAATAAAATAAATGGACAATTTTTTGGAACAAATTTATATTAAACAAATAGTATTTTCTGGAATCAATACATGATAATACTTAAAGAGTAATCAATATTAAGTAAACTAATCAAACATTATATCATAATTACACATTATAAACAATGATTATGCTTCATTAATAAATTACAAACTCGTATAGCTTTGACAACAAACATTCAATCAATGCTTAATGGAAAGTGAAGAACTTTATTTTATTTATATGAAACATAAGAGAATAAAATTCACACAAAAATAGTTTCTAATTTATTTTCCACTTTACCTTTGGCTTACTTTAACTGAATCTCTCTTTCGTTTATTTCTGTCTCTCTATCTGGCCAATGTAGTTCGATAGCTAGATAATAGAACCAAGCACCAATAATACATCCCAAGTGTGGCCCTAGTAATCCGATCCACCAATAACCATAGTTCCTTATGCTATTCAAAATAAATAATTTTAAATATATATTCAGAAATGCTTTTTTATTGAATAAAGCTACAAATTTAACATAATTCTAGATTCTGTTTCTTTGAAAATGTTTACAAAATTTAAAGTTTACTAAAGAAGATATGACAAATTTGTATAAAGTTTTGCATGTCATATAAATGTCTAGTTTTTATTATACTATATATAATATAATAATATAAAGCTATTGTTAAATATTCTATACTATGTCATGAATATTCAATATCAAATTCATTAATATAATAGAATAAATAATTACATTGAATCTAATACAACAAATATCAAAAAGGTAACATGATTTTGAAAGTAAATTCAAAAAGGAAAACTATTAATGATTTATTACCTTTAATTTGAAAAGTAATTTCATTTCAATACTACAGAAAAATAGTGCTATTAAAATAATATTAAATTTTTTCTTTCAAAACTAGAGATATTTTTAATATTATATTCATTGAATTTATACTTCCCAAAAAGGAAGTTTATTCGTAAATTTTTCTAATATCAAGGCAGATTTTATTATATCAAGGGGGACTATTTTTATATCAAGGCAGATTTTATTATATCAAGGGAGGCTATCAAGGCAGACTACTTTTATATCAGTTTCTTTTATAAATTAACATAAAAAACTCAAAATCAAATTATAATATCTTATTTCTTATTAATTATGTTAAACGTATTAATTATGTAAAACAACTATAAAAAATTTCATTATTAAGCACTAAACCTGAAAGTTTCGCTTCCCCATCCGGCAATAGCTGTAAATACTCGAGTTGGAAAATCTCGTGCGGGGTTTATGGGAGCCATACAGTTCAACCCAAAAGTTTGAGCAGTTGTTTGAATCATAAAACCGATGAATATTGGCCAGAGATATTTGGGTATATTTAGATTCTTGGAGTCCACTATAGCCATAACTGTGAACATTAAGAGACCACCGGCAACAATCTAAACAAAAAAATTTCAATGCATTAAATATTATTTATATACATCAATCTGGAATAATAACAAAATTTTCGAAAGAAAGCATAGCTGCATTTGAGAAAACTGGCTTAGAAATTAATATTACACAAAAGAACATTATCAGCATATAGAACTCAAAACTTATAAATTACAAATAATAACCGTATTACAAATAACAACCTCGTGTGTATCACAGACAAGAACACAAAATATTGGCGTTTTTCTTTAGACATGTATTGCACCAGATGTAAAGAAATGCAGGAAACTGTTATATCGGAATCTTGTAATAATGAAAAATAATATTTTATGATAAAAAATGAACTTTAAAATTTTATTTTAAAATTTCCTTTTTTTCAAAGAAAATAATAAAAAACACGAAAATAAATTGTAAATATTATTTGAAATCTGAAGTTTTTTATTTAAAAAAATAATAGTAATAATTACTGTTATAAATTAGAGATTAAATAATTCAACTCTACTAAGTCAAAAAATATTTTTTTCCACTCTCTCAAAATATTTAATATACAAACAAAACCCACAAATATGGCAACATCACGGTATTTTCTTGTATAAAAGTGTTATAACGTTATTAAAGATGATTCCATTTTTTGTTGTGGAAAGACTACAAATTTATCATGATTTAATTATTAAACTTACATATGCATGATTCTACTCCCTTATTTATAATATTTATTTAATTCATTTCATCAACTACAATGGACCCCTTTGGTAATTAGTGGATTTAAAAATGCATTTTAATTAATTTTTGTTTGGATGCGAAATAATTATGAGAAACTTTTAACGAGATTGCTTGAATACATATTCGAATAGTTTATAAGTTAACAAACATGATAGCTTTTTTTTTAACTGTTCGATAATTTATTTGTATTAAAAGAAAGTCATTAAAATATTTTTACCAAACTCATATCGGATTCACGATCTCCTCTAGTTGTTTGTTTTATGCCCTATTATCTTAAATGAAGATAGTTATTAACGTTTCAGTAAAATCTCAAATCATTCACAGGAAAATAGAAATTTTACGAACATACTAGAATGTACATATCAATTATAATAAATACTAGAATGTACACGCTAATAACTTTTTTTCCATCTAATTTCAAATTACATTTTTATTACAGTCTTAAGAATTGTTTTTATGTATATTCACCTACACGTCATTAAACGTCCTGCTTATAAAAGTTCTTTAAAAATAAAGAAAAAAATTTTTTTTTAATTTAGTATAAAATATATATCATGTAAAATATACCACATTCACATATAGACTATGATAAATTTCTATCTCATCTTTTTTATAAAATTCACAGAAAATATTTTATTACAAAGTAAAAAAATGTAAAACTATCAAGATTACAATTTGAGAAATGACAGTATTATTACAGTACTAAGCTTTGGAAATTTTACCGATAGTTTCATTTATATGCAGATAATAAATAAATTTAAATAAATTAATCGAAAACTGATAGTTTTATAAATAAAATCTTATAGATGTTCATTTATACGTCCTTTTTTTCTCAATAAATGCACTAAAATGAAGTTAAAATGTGTGGTTATGAGAGTGATATTTAGCTAAATACATTTCATAGATATATAAAAATTACTCATGCTTGTATTATCTCATAAATGCATATATAGTGTCGCATAAAAGTGATGAGAGACACTTGTGTTTTACAAAAGGAAACTGTAATAAAATAAATTAAAAATACATGTACACATTTTTGTGGGTACGTGTCATACTTAAATTTAGTAACAATTATTACATAACATGCAATTTGTCAAAATATTAAAACTTAAATAATTAATGTAATGAAATAAAATTGTTTAAAACGGAGCAAAAAATAGCTCACACAAGTGATAGGACACCATTAGATATGCAACAAAAATTATCTGAAATAAGTAATAGAAATTTTTTTTTGGGTGTTTAATTTTTACTCAAAAGCAATTGGCAATAATTTGTAAATTCTTCTGCAGTATTTCTCTCCAGATTATTTTGGAATTTTTGTGTTCTTTTGCTGTGTGCAGCCGTGAATACTTAACGAAAAGACACTTCGCCTGCAATTTGAAAATTAGTTATTAATTTGCATATTGAAAGTGGAAAATCTATTAGAGGAACTAATAAAACAGTTAACTTGAGTCATTCAGTAGTTTTCAATATCATTAAATGATATAAAAAGAATCATATGATTCGGAATAAAAGAAGACACGGGCGATCATCAAAGATATCCAATGGAATAAAGCGAATTGTCGTTCGAATTTTTTAAAAAAAATCCAGGAATTATTGCTCCTAAATTTGCTGCTGATTTACAAGCATTATATGGAGTAATTGTGTATCCTGAGACTATTAGAAGAGTAATTCGATCAGCTGTATATCACGGTAGAGTAACCAGGAAGAAATTCTTCGTAAGTGAAAAGAATAGAAAACTCAGACCGGCTTTCGCAAAATGCAACATAAATAAAAATTCTGATTACTGGGATAAAGTTATATTCGCTCTGATCAGAGTAAATTTAATATATTTGGTTCTGAAAGTATCTTGGTGTGGATAAAGCCGAGGGAAGAATTTCGTAAACACAACTTGGTGCTGTAAACTTCACCATGATTTCCAACTGTAAAACATGGTGAAGGAAGAGTTATGGTATGGGGGTGTATGTCGCCCGGTGGAGTTGGTAATCTTGTTTATATTGACAATAAAATGGATCAGTACAAGTATATTGACATTACATGAAAATGAAACATGAAAATTGAGCCTTCATAACGATTTTAAATTCTAGCAAGACAATAATCCCAAGCACACTGCTTTGAACGTTAGAATCTAGCTGTTGTATAACTGTCATGAAATAATAAAAACACCAGTACAATCTCCAGACTTAAATCCCCAAAAAAATATTTGGCAAGAATTCGCAAACACACCATTTCTTCAAAACAACAATTTAAATCGGTGCTTCAAGAAGAATGGGGGTAAAATCATTCCAGAAATCACAAAAACATTTGTCAAATCCATCCCAAGAAGACTGATTAAATCACATTTTAATAGTAAAAGGAAATCAAACGAAACACTAAAACCTTTTAAAAAGTAAACAACATTTTTGGATAAATATTTGATGGAAAAGTAAGTGTTCCATTACTTATATGAGCTTTTTTTGCTCCATTCTAAACAATTTGTATTTTTATTTAATCAATATTTTAATATTTTGATAAAATGTATGCTATGAAATAATTGTTACTTACTTTAAATATGAAACACACTCACAAAAAATTTGTCCATGTATTTTTAATTAATTTTATTACAATTTCCTTTTGTAAAGAGCAAAAGTGCCCCACAAATTTTGCGATACAATTTATATGAATGCACCCCCTAATATATATATATATATATACATACATACATACATACATACATATATATATATATATATATATATATATATATATATATATATATATATATATATATATATATATATATATATATATATATATATATATATATATATATATATATATATATATATATATATATATATATATATATATATATATATATATATATATATATATATATATATATATATATATATATATATATATATATATATATATATATATATATATATATATATATATATATATATATATATTATATTATAGTGGGAATACATTTTACTATTTATATAGAAGTTAGTTAAAAATTATAATATGACTAAAAATAAAATACAATACTTTTTCAAAAACGTTTCTTAAAATTGAAAGTTTTTGAGATTCTAACAGTAAAACTGCTAATTAAATTAATCTAAAGAGTATTAAATTGTTTTTCATTCACATAGAGAATTCTATGAGAACTTTACATCAGATATCTAAAAATGTGGTGGCTGCAAAATTTTAATTAACCAATTTATATCCAATACATTTTAAAATGAGCTTTATTTAAAATTGTTCAAGCATCTATACTTATTAGTTTGAAATAATGAATTTCCTAAAGTTATTTCAGTTATAAATACTTTTGCTTTTTTTTCTCAGACGTATTAAACAAAATGTTATCCATTAAGTAGTGAAACTGGTAGCTCGTGATAATGAAGTAAAAACATGTTCCTCGTAATTAAAACATAATGAGACATCCATTAAAATATTTTTAAAATAACATAAATAATCATTGGTTGCAAAATCTTGTTTTTTGTCTTCACTGAAAGTGTAAAAATTGACAGGTAATTATCTAGAAGAATTCTTAAATTTTTAGTATTTAATTAGAACTTCGAAAATTTTTTAATTAAAATTCAAAATAATGGATTATTAATTTTTTGTTGAAGCAGTTTGCTTACAAACAATTAAATAAAGAATTTTACATCTGAACCTGTTATATATAGTTTCTGTGCCACCAATTGTAATTGTTTTGGATAAATAAATAGAAAAAGCAAGATTATTTATTATAAAACTTATATTATGCGTTATTTAACAATTTTCTGCAGAAACTTTTTGTTGAACTCGTGTAAATGCCGTTCGTTGCTTCTCATTTTGCATTGAAATAATCAATAGCCAATTAAAAAGCTTAACCAATATTTTTCTATTTTACCACATATCAGGTACTCACTATAGATACTAGAAACAAAATGAAATTATACATTTAAAATTCAACTCATTTTATTAAAATTATTATTATTTTCATTAAATTTTTAAAGACTATAAAATTTTAAATTCTGTACAGATTTTGCGATGCATTTACAATATGCACATATTTACATATTTTGAAAAATGAAGTTTTGAATTTTCTCTCTTATCAGTTATTGAAATTTCACAGCATATGTTGATGATAGCTTCCTTTAGTTCCCTACCATATTCTCCTCGTAAATATTTACTTTAAAGTCTCAAAATATCAATATTTTTATCTCTTGAAATATGATAATTAAAATATTGACTTATTCTATATATCTGATGTCTAACTTCTATAGGTAATGTTTTAATATTTGATGAAATTGTCTTACGATAAAAAATACAGGGCTCTAAACTATCTTAAGTAAATAAATCTTTGGTTTTATGAATAGATATTTCAAATCATTAATGTTGCATTTTCATACTTATTTCTTCAAATAGACTTTCACACACAATCCGAATCAGATATTTTTATATTTCTTACGAAATCATCTGCATTTCTTTCAATTCTTTTTTCCAAGCAAGCATAAATTTTTGAATTTTCCAAAAATATGCTTTTGATTTAAATGATATTTGCCACTGAATTCAATCATTTGCCACTTTTATATAATAGGCAGAAGACAAAACATTACGTAACCGATATTTTAATGCTCAAGATTAGAGAGTAAGTTTTTCTCATTGTATGTTTTCAAATGTTTGAATAATTGAATATGTTATTGAGTACACCTTCTAATTTAATTAAATTGCAGAATACTAAACTATATTAATTAGTATAAAGTATACAAATTAATAAGTTAACTGTAATAATGCACAACAAATATGATTTGGAAAACGGATGTAAATCAAACACTTTTCGAAATGGGATAGAAATAGTTTTAACATTTCGTATATTTTCATAATGTATGATTTAATAAAAAATATAATTTACATAAAAATCTGCATTATATATTTATATTATGTGTTATTTATTAGACTATTAATTAGATTCATTTTGCATGTGGATGCTTGCAAATGTTACAGTTAGATCTTAGGTAATAATTAATCAAATATTTACTTAAGTTATATTTCGGGACGAACAGATTAAATTATATAAGGAATATTTTCTATTTACTTTGATTTATTTGCATTTTAACAATATTTTAAGAATAAGAATAAAATTTTAATACGTAAGAAATGTATTATTATTATTGTACATTTTCTTTTCATCTGATTTCTAATAAATATAGAATAGTTCATTTTATTCATTATATTTATAATTTATACTTTTATTTAAATTAAGATATAATGTATTACAAAATAAATGTGATACTTACTTCACCGAAGAAGCAATTCAATATTGATATTTCATCTTTAGGATATGTTGCAAACACCCAGGCACTTCTGTTTTCACCAACAACTGTATGCGTTGGATCAAAAAGTTGAAATGCATCTAAAATTAAACAAGTGTTAAGAAAACAGCTGTTTTTGTAATCAAAGTGTTAAATACTGCTATTAGATAGTATAAAAATGCCTCTATTTCCATTAAAAAATAGAGATTTTTTTTGGACAGAGAAAAATTTGTCCCTAAATTGTATTTTTATTCCCCCTTCAATAGCCATAATATTAATTTTTTAAAATAAATTAAGAGGGAATTTAAATTAATTACTTTAATTAAATATCGATAAAATGAAGGAAATGAATAAGCTTTTTAATTTAAGCCCTTACGGCTCTTCTGGTTCAATTGCTAGCGAATGTGCCCACCATCAGTCATTAACCGGATATTTTAAAATGAAAATATAAGTTGAGCAAATTTATATAAAAAGTTTAGTGCCCATGAAAATGCTTAGTGCCCATGCTCATTTATATTCACAAAACTGTATAGCAATTATTTTAGTATTTTATCAAATCCGTAATATTTCATAAACTCCTCTTGATTCACTATCATATGGAACAAATAAACTTGCTTTACGAATGAAATCAAAACAATTTTTATCTTTTCCATCATTTCTCTCATTTTAAAATTATGCATATATATTAATTTCCCATCAACTTATTTTCAAATTTAAATACAGGTGATGGAAATTTTACTTTAGTTACACGAATCTGAAATAATTTTTTATTATAACCATACTAAAATATATTGTTTTGAAACGAGATCTTAGAGAATACATCGTCAGTAAGAGCGCCAGTAAATATTTGTATTAAATTATTTATCTATTTGAAAATTAGTATAATGTTTTAATGTCTTGAATGTAATTTTTCTCCATATTTTCAGTATTACAAGGTCGCAATGATGGCTAATTGTCTAGTAGAGTATCCAAGTGAGTATGCCATCATTATTTATCTATTTGTCTAGAAGAGTACCCAGTGAGTATGCCATCATTATTTATCTATTTGTCTAGTAGAGTACCCAGTAAATATGCCATCATTATTTATCTAGTAGAGTTCCCAGTGAGTATGCCATCAATATTTATCTATTTGAAAATTAGTATAATGCCTTACTGTCTTAAATATAATTTTTCTCCATATTTTCAGTATTACAAGGTCACAATGATGGCTATTTGTCTAGTATATTTCCCAGTGAGTATGCCATCAGACTTAACTTGCCACTCCCATAAAATAAATTCGCTTGGAGGATATTGTGATTATGATATATTTTATGTGCCCCAAACGCCATTGGCATATTCGATGAAACTTCGATTAGATCTGGATTTAAGTCAATACTTTCTTATAAGGACAATGAATGTCCTAACCAAGTCAGTCCCTGTGTGTCTAATAAATTGAAAATACCAAGTCATAGAATGAACATTTACAAACATTTACAACGAATTGCTTACTTTAAAACTTTACGCAGAGTAAATCAGTCACAACTGATTGCTTAAGCAGATGTTCAATATATTTGCTCTTATAAATATGAATTTTTAAAAACTAAATGCACAAGTTATTCTTAAATATTTATATTCAATTACTAATAATTTGCATGAAACCTCAGTTAAAAATGAAACTGATACTAGTTTACTAGTACACAAAGATTGAAACTGTTGCCTTTCATGCTGAAGTGAACAGAGATAATATGTTATTGTACATTTGACAGCATACTTAAGGCAAAAATCCTTTAATAAATGTTTTTTGAAAATAATAATCTTGACATGTATTTCTGTGAGATGCATCATATAGATATTACACTGTGTTTCCTAATTTGAACGAATGTAGCTTTGACAAACATATGTTGTCTTTAATTCCTTTATGGTTAAAAGATTGCTTAACCTTACCATAATACGTGAAGTATAAGACTGCTGATGCAAAGAAGCCCCCTAAATGCTGTCCTGCTAAATAGACTGGAACTTTTTTCCATGGCAGTTTACCTACTGCCGCAAATCCAACAGTAACTCCTGGATTAATGTGCCCTCCTGAGAGGAAAAAAAAATTTCAAAATTTAAAATTTGGTAAGGGAATGATTATATTATGAGACTTTTACCTCTTATTTTAATAAAATATTTGCATATTTCATACTTTTTTCTTTCTTACAGAATTAACATTTAGATTATAAAACTTTGTAATTGCTTTTATTTCAATTTATTAAGCTAAGAAATTAGATTAAAATGTGACAAAACTTTATTTAATCACTATCGAATAAATGTTATATTGTGTTATGAAGAAATTTAATTTGTTAGAAATTTTTTTGTTAGTGAGATCACGAAATAATGAAATTAATGAAACAATCCAATATCCCTTTTTTGATTTCAAATATATGTTAGCAAATACCATTTGTTAATAAAATTAAATAAAACTAAGGGTTAAATATTAATGCCAGAAATAGCTTAAAAAGTTACTTTTGGGGAAAATAGTCCATTTGATTTTGTCATTTTGATTTGAACACAATAAACGTTTAATTAAGGATTTAATTAATTTTAGCATAGGCTTAATTATATATATACATAAATAATGAAAGTAATTAAACTACATATTATTGGAAAGTTCGTCCCACGCAATGAATTCTACTTAGCGTGATTATTTTGTGATATATGAAAGAGAATATTTCAATACAAATATTTAACATCACCACAAATGTATACAAAATTTAGTAATGCATAAATTCTTTTGAATTAACAAGACAAACTTAATCCATTTTAAAAGAACTAATAAACATTTACAAGATAGAAATAATTCCATAATAAAAACCATGTAAAAGTTAAAAAGCTTCCTGTAAGAGTTAAATAGAGTTAGGATTATTCAAATTTTTTTCCCTGAATTTAAATTTTATCACAAAATATTGTTTGAATGTATTCACGTCATGCAATATTATTATTCATAAGTACTTCAAGTAAGCAGCTTTAAAACCGAAATTTGAACATTTTGTCGAAATAATGTAAACTAAATTGGTGTATAACACTTATAAATGATAAACAGACTAGTTTATTTGCATGTATGTTTATTATAAATTAATATTTATGATAAGCATACAGGCAAATGCTCTATCAGATAAAAATATGAAGTTAATATATTATTAGATTATTTCTCAGGAAATACATTTATTGTTGAGAAGTTCGTATGCCATGGATGTCTTTTAAGTTTCTTCAAAAAGTAGGAAGAAATAAAATGTTTGAAACAAACTGTTTTATTTCTTTTCCAAATATTCGCCTTTAAGATTCATATAATTTTTCTCAGTTTAAACCAATTTTTAAAATGATTTTTTCAGCTCTAAAGTTATATCTCAGAAACATGGTTTTGTAAATCATCAACAGATTCTTAAGATGCTAAAAATCACTGCTGACGCAGTTTTTGCTTTATATAAAGTAGCAAGAAAAGTTGTTAGACAACAAATAACGAGATTCAATGAGACATTAATTCGATAATCTTATCCTTCAAATAATCAATTATTTCACATGCTGTGTAGAAGATGACGCTGTCGTGATGAAGAATGATGAGGTAGTTGTTTGCTATTTTCCCGATTTCCAGGCTCATTTTTGACAAACGAATTTCAGTATACTATTTAGCATTAATAGGTTTTCGATCCTCTAAAGGAATTGTTATATTAGATCCTATAAGGCAAAAAACAAATAAACCACTATTCATATTTTTGAAAGTGCTTCGTGAACTAACTAATTTCGTAGGATTTGGTTCTCTTGGAAACACTTAAAAAGTTGATAAATGTTTAACTTCGGCTGATACTAATGTAGCGAAGGTTGGCCTCCTGTTATGATATAGAATACGAATTTTGCATTTCACATTTTGATTTTTTTTATTCTTTCCTTATATCAATTACACTAACCTATTTTGGAGCATCTGTTAAATTATGAGAAATCCATCTTGAGTATATATTTTTAACTGCTAAATGTTTGTTCAAAATTGAATGTACCAAAGTGATGTGCCAAATGATGCTTCTATCAAAAGATGCACACGTATCTTCTTCAATCATACTGCATAAAGTATCAATGTTGTATGAACTCACTACCGATTTTAGTGGTCGTTCTTAACTCACAGACGTATGCTCACAACGAAATTCTGCAAAGCAATCGTAAACATTTTTTTCTGATTGTGCTTCATTACCAAAAGTTTTCCGAAGTGATAATAAAAGTTCTTGTTAACTGAAACCTTTCTTAAATCATAAAAAAGTTATATTACGGAAAACTTCACTAATTGTTTCCATTTTCTTAAACTCGCTTCCTTGTTTAGAGCACTCACTGTTAACCAACTATGGGGATGATTTCTTAGAAGCCATTGATTCAAAGAAACCAAAATATGAATTTTAAGAATCCTGAAGTCAAATTTAGAAAATGTCTTCTATCACTCCTTTGTAAAAACTTAAAAGGAAATTACGTAATTTATATTTCCAAAATAAAACACATAAACAAATTTGTATTTTAATTTTATAACTTAATTGACAATAACTTTGTCATTTTTTGCCAATAGATATAAGTATTATTTTTTTGAAAATACTAAGGAAACTTTAGAAAATATTTTGATCTTATTAATTATTACCAAGTATTTTTATATCAAAAAAATATTCAACTACCAAAACTCATAATTTAACGAAATAACTGATAACGATAATTGTCAAACATAAAAATCCTTCAAAGGATCGATACCTGTTGTAGAAAAATTATGCTCAGGTAAAATGATCTAGGAAAAAGAGGATAGAACATATAAAGATTATAAAAGATACTTGATTAAGCAAATAGAGAAATCTTATCCAATATGACATTGAGTATTGAAATAAATTAGTTAAAATGGTTAACAATTCTTCAGAGAAAATAAAGTAGACGTTTTCACACTGCACTGTATTCTTTCAATCGAAAATTCATCACTCTTTTTGTCTCACAAATCCCGCTACATGATAGCAAACACTGTTTATAACTCAAAGGTAAAAGATTACCCAGTACCTTTTGTCAAAGAAGTAAACTTCTCCAGTTACCACCCTAAAAATATTTTTAAGCATATGCGGAAAATGCAACAAAAATATTTGTATATTTATATTTGTTTATGCAATAGTAATATTTCTATATTCAATACCTTTTCTTAAGAACGATATATAGAACACAAACACAAACTTTTATTTATCTATTGTTTGGTGTATATAAATTTTAATCAAATAAAAAAGTTTCTTGAAATTGAATTCAAACACAGGAGTTAAATATAAGAAGCACCATCAAAAAGAAAACTATCAGTAAATAAGAAAAAAAGAATCAAAAGAACAAACAAGCGAACCTAAAGAGCAAAGGAGGAGAGCGAATATCTTTTTGAATTGATGAAAGTTTTTAGTGGGGATAAAATAGAATAGATTTTCTCTCATAAAAATTGAAATGTCATCATTTTAGGGTAGTATTTATCAATTAGGAGTGTTTTCTTTCTAATGATTTAAGGTATTATTTATTCTTTCTAATCTTAAAAGAATTGTCTTTGAAAAAATCATGTCCTTCAAAATAGTCGATTCTCTCTCTTTTAGTAATTCCCAACAGGTTAATGATCTCAAGAAGTAATTTAATATTGCTCTCACGATATTAAATTAGTTCTTGGGGTCATTAACCAGCTAATACTGAACTTAATCTATTTTATGAATGCCGCCGTTATAGAAACTCTTTGTATCTACATAAAGAAAATGTTATCTAGCCAATTTAAAAAACTGAAAGGAAAATTGTGTTGCTGAATTACTGGAAATTTGCTTATATTTGAAAGTCTAAAAACTCAAATAGAATTTCGAAAATATTTAAATTGATATATAATTTTTATTAATAATTATCATCAGAAGTAAAGCTTTAATATTTGTGTTCGAACTCATATTTGTAAATGAATATTTTAGAAACAAACTAGAGTATAACAATTTATTTACGAATTAGATAAAATATTATGTATTACCTTTATAGTGAAATGTTTTATTTTTTATTGATATTTAATATTAAATAAATTATCCTAATTGCTTGGTTTTTGAAATTATGGTAGTTTTCATACAACAAAACTCATTATTTTTATAATTTTTAAATAAGATATCCATTTACTCATGAAATCAACATTAATTAACATTAGCTCTTATAGTCTAGTAATAATGATTAATAAGATACTTGTAAATGTTGAGGTCCAATAAAAGTACCTTTCCTTAAAGACAAACGGGACTTTCCTCAAGATCTTTACTTTATAATTTGCTTGAAACATGTTGATTAAAACTTATAATATTAGTTAAAAAGTTATATATTCTTCTGCGCATTATTTTGATGTTTATTTTTAAACTTTAATATTAGCGGCAAGTTATGTAACAGTGTTTGGGATTTATCTTTAATCTGATATTGTTGTATGAATATACTACGTGATCAAGCACAAATTCACAAGAAATCAGGTGCTATTCGTAAACAACTTGAGATGACGCAGAAACGGAAAATAAACAGGAATAAACATGCACCTTATTTTTAGATTGCATAAGTAGGAAAAAAGGAAAAGGAAACAAACAGAAAACATACCGAATTGAATAAAATTGGGAGCATAAATCATTTGGACCAATATTTTATTTTGAATATACTTCCTGACGCTAAAAAAACAACGTTCTGTATATGTATTTTTTTTAACTCCAATTTAATATTTAAGTGAAAATATTCTTATGCTTTTACATGATTTTTAAAATGAAAACAATTTTATTGTTAACAATTGTGATTTATTGGGTTTGATTTAACTGAAATGTGTTTTCAGATAACTATGAGAGCTATTATCACGATATATATGTATATATATATATACATATCTATCACAATATTTACAAATTTCCAACATTACCACTTATATTTAACTGGATTGCAAGATATATTCCTATTTTTATAAAAGTAAATGCATTAGGAAATTGGTTTTTTATAAATTTCTAAGTAGTTTTGATTTTATGAAAAGTGTATTAAATGCAAATTATTTACATAAAATTAATTTTCAACTAGTCAATAATGACATATAGTTTTAAAGTAGATTATTTTCATCTTAATCATATAGAAGGATAAAATGCTAAATTAAATAAACTAAATAGCTTTTGAAATGTTTATGTGTGTGTGTGTTTAGTAATAATTAAATATTGATATTTTCCTAATGCTTAATATGAAGTAATCAATTGCGAATCTTTAAGATGTGAATAAATATTGGAATAAAGTGAAATTGCTTTTAATTAGTGGCAATCATGTTTATGTGGTAATTATTAATGATACATATATATATATATATATATGTATATAAATGATATAAGAATAACTTTAAGTGATTTTGCTTGAGATCCTATTTAAATTTATTTTTAAAGTATATATACCTTTCATATAACATGTTAAAAGGTTTTATGCGAATGCTTCATTCACTCCCCAAAGTAGTAAAATATAATGTAAATTATAATTTTAAATAGTAACACTCATCGCATTTATCAAGACACATATTGAAAAGAAAATATGGTTATTGTTATTCAGAGCAGAAATTTTGTCTGATATATCTCTAGTTTATTATTTTTTGTTTTATTTATTCGTGATATTTTAGTGGATAAGTTCTATTCTTATAACTTCGAAAAAAGCTATTACTCAATAGTTAAAAAAACTATAATTATTTTGAAGAAATAATCGTGTATTAGGTACCAATATTTTCATGGATTGGATAATAAGGTCTCAGAAAAGAATATAAAATGTTCTTCTACTAAGTGTATTTAGCAATTCTTGAATTTCAACAACAAAGGGTGAAAGGTTGAAGTCTTGTAGAAGAATAATTTCTCTCTAGAAAGAGAGAGAGAGCGTTGCTCGCTTCGGGTTTCTTATAGTGCACCGTTATTATTTTACTAGCCCGATTATAGATTCTATGACAGAATTTCTCCGGAAATTTCCTGATATTTATCTGTGCTGAAAATGTTTTTGGGTGATCACCCTTTAGAAAGCGATGAAGATTTGGAGAATGCAGTTGTATTTTGATATAATGAATCGGCGGTCGATGAGTATAACATGGAAATTCTAAAGTTCATGACAAGAAACAATCATGTTTAAATGTAAAAAATTAGTTTTGTAAAATTGTTTAAATGTAAAATATAATTGAAGGAATTTTCATTGTATGCATCATGGTTCCTAATATTAGATATTGTGCTACCTAAATTTTATAAAAAGTTTTTTTTTTTTTTTTGCAATTTTTTGGATGGCATTCTTACCATTTTTGCTGAATTATTAATCAAAATTTCTTGCTTAATCACCATTCTTTGTATTAAATATTCTTCACAGGAAGTAATAATCTTCCAGCTTAACTTTTAAATAATTATTTGAAATATGAATTTGACTAATGTCTTCTTTAAGAAAGTATAAAATTTCATGAATTTCAAGAGTGTAGGAATATTTTGTTGATTTCTCCTTAAACATGAGCATCACTTCCTTCTTTATGAAGTGCATAAGAATTTTCAGTGTACTACGCTGTGATTAGAAATTGAATATTTATTACATTATCATTGTTTTTTCAGAAAAATGTATATAGTTAGTTACACTATTACATAGTTAAAATATCACAAAAAGTAAAAAAAATCATATTTTAAAGTAAAATTTATTTTTATGGTCATTTTAATTGTTCGAATTTTCGTTATTCCTATGAACTTTGAATTCAATGAAGACACTTCATTTACACACACATACACTATTTACTGTAAACTTTAACCTTAAAAAAACACTTAAACTTCAAAATCTGTAATAACTGAAGTTTACTTTCGATTTAACTGGAATATTTTACTGCCGATTTTTTATGTACCTTGAAAATCAAATCAGATTTTAAGATTACGGATATTTTTTCAATTTTGGGTGCATTTATTTTTTTAGCAGTAAAATCTGTATAATATGACTTAAAAAATAGGAAAGCATATACAATGTTATAGATTTACTAACATATGAAGAATTGATCCATTTCAAAATTAATGAATTATGAATTTTTTCCCTTATGAAATAGTATTGAACACATTTGAAGCATTTTATTTTACAATCATTTGTGCAAATATATAATCAGGGGATATTAAAACTCAAGATTGAATGTACACGGATAAAAAGATGTGATTAAAAACTATATTCATAATCGGATTTAGAGCTCTATATGAACATTGCAACATTTTTTTTTATCTAAATTTCATAGAGAAGAAATGTGCATTTTAAAAGTAACTAGTAAAATCTGAAAACAAAAATTTCTTTCAGATTTCTCAATTTCATTTAATAAATATATTAAACCTTAGCATTTTTTCAGATAAATATGTGTGTATATATAATCACTTTAAAACAAGAAACAATTAACTTACATATAAATTACGTCGGCATCAAATCTTACCTGAGACTCCGCCAGCGGCTGCAATTCCAAGAATGACACCGACACCCCATGCCCAGGTGACACCGAAGACATCAGGAACACCCTTGCCCTCTAATATAGTTGTGGCGAAAGCTGCGTTCCCATAGATCTAAAAGAATTGAAAAGTAATAGACATTCATAAGTGTCTCATTTGGCAGGCGGTTTGGTAGATTTCAAAGTGATTACTGCGTTGGCTCATGATAAAGCAAAAGAGCACAAATTAAAATTAGATTTGCTTAGAAATTGAAAAGTTTATTCTTAATTTTATAGTTTCAATAATAGTGTACAAGAATCTTGAAAATTTCAATAACAGTCTAAGAGAAATTTTCAAAGACTTTAAAGAAACATTGTACATTTTGTCGTTTGTGTCTTAAAGCCGTAATATTTTTAATAACCAATAATTTATACGCATCAGTAATTCTTAGTTTTAATTTATAACGATTATGAGATAAAAAAAATTAGAAAACCATTTTTACTTAGACTGTGGTTGATGTGGGAAACTTTTGTAATACATCATGCATTTAGTGTTATTCTTACTCATTCCTTAGTCAACATTTCTAATGGGAATTAAGATGCATTATTTGTGTTTATTTGGTGATATGACAAATAAGTTTCTCAATAAAGTATTTGATGTCATTTAAAAAAGGATTTCTATGAAATAAAATGAAATTTCTTTACGGTCAGAAGAATACATGAATATCCCTCTTTCGCCTTGCTTAGTGTTAAAGTTACTAGTTTAAGTAACTAAGACATCTTTCTTATGAAATATTCAAATTTCGATTATTCAAAAGAGGCAAGTAAACATTTTAACCCCTTTTTCCAATATGATTTTATCATATAAAATAGGTATGAGAATATAAATTATGTATGAGAATATAAACTTTTAAAAATTAATTATTGGATTCATATGCTTAAAACTAAAAATATTATTTGTAGCCATATTCATATCATGAAACTTATAATTAAAATGCTTTATATTTTTTGTCAAATTATTCAACTTGTTAATGAAATGTATAATAGTTACGTTTCCAAATTTGATTGAACAGATGAAATTTACATTTAGTCAGAATAAATTTCTTTGGTTATTGAATAATTTTAAGAAATTGTTTCTTCAAATCTATAAATTTAATAAACAAATTTTAAAAATTAATTTTCTTCGATAAAAAGTGTCCTAAAATATAAGACGAAAATTTAAACGCTTCTGTGATATCAGTCTCTGCATCATTTACAAGTGCCATAAAATTAACTTTTTAAATTTCGTATTATTAACTAAAAATTAATAAGAATACTAACAATTTTTAAATACTAACAAAATTTAAATTATGGCACTTAACATAATAAAAAAATGTATAGATTACATGCTTAAGAAATCAATTATATTAAATATAACATAAATTGATGAACATTTTTATACTATTATGATAAATTTAAAATTATAATTGCTATAAAATTGCTTTTTAAAATATATAAAATATTAGATAATGATTAAAAAACAGATTATCCATTTTTTAATTACAATAGATGTGACTATAATATGAAAATAATTGAGAGAATATATACATTTTAACACCAATCTTACAATATTTTCATTATATATGTAATCATATTAAAACTCTTTTTCTTATATTTTTTTTATATTTTATTACTTTTTAATAACTTGCACACCTAAATAAGCTTTTATTTTTAATTCTGTAAAACAAATCAGATGAGAAAACTTTCTGTTTATACTTAGTTCCATTAAAATATATTTTGTAATGAAAAAAATAAAGATAAATTTTCCACTCAAAACATATACTACTTTCTGGATTTGTATTTTTAGCATGTCTTGAGACAATTTTTCGAAATATTATGACAAATAATTACATTTCCATATGGTCACGTAAGAATAACTTATGATATTTACACAGCATATGAGATACATTAAAAATTCTCTTTTAAAGATAATTCTCAATGCAAACAAGACAGCTTTCTAACTTTGAAGAGAATGAAACAAGAAAGATGAGTTGAGATACTTTATTTGTGAATATTTTAATTGGAATCCAGAAGAGAATGAAATATTCATTTTATATTCTGTTATTCATATAAAATGACAAATAATAATTTTATTAAATTTTTCTTATAATAGTCAAACTTAATTCTTTTTAATTCTAATATTTCATCAGGTACGAAATTTATTTTTATAAAATGTACCTCTCTAATTATTTTTTTTTGTAGTTAAATTATCGAACATGTTAATAAGGAGAAATTATTAAAAATATAAATATAGAAAACTTGTAAATTATAATTTATATTATAGGGGTAACTTTTTACTGTTCAAATACATTATTTTTTAAATTTTATAAATTAAATAATTTAATACCAATCTAATACATTTACTTCAGTTTTAAATTAAATTCATTTAATTGATAATAATTTTAAATTTGTATACATTCTGTTTATTATTTAAATTAATTAAATTCCTCATTTTATATGATAAATCCAATTTAATAAGTTCTTAAGCATTAATTTTAAATTTCAGAAAAATTCTTCAGAAATATTTTCTATTTTGTAAAAATATCCCAATCGATTTAAACATCAAGGATAACATTTGCAAAAGATGCATATAAAATAATTTTTGTTTAACACAATTTTTTTTTCACAAGCTCATCGTACTTCATACAGAAATACTTCATCATATAACATTAAAAAATTTTCAGTGTTTTATTTTCGGAAAGTGAAACATAGCACAATTTTCCGTGATTCCTGTTTCATTTAACATATTTAAATAACATAAATATTTTATTTAACATTTCATTAAGACATTTTAAATAATATTCTTTATTTCAAAATCAGAAATAATTTTTACAAAGAAATTACCCAAAATATAGTACTAGGATAAAAATATGAATTTCAGATTTCAAATGATTTGTCGCTAATCACCCTTAAATGTAACCGTTCACCTAAAGAGTTATCATAATTTTAGTGAAAGAATTATACTAGAACAGAACTTCTACAATTATTTTTAAAATAGAATATGAATTCAACGACTCAAATCTAGTATTCCAATTTATTTCATTTAACTATTACTGATAAATTTTAACACCTTTAATTGAAAAAACTAAAATACATTCATTACGTAAATTTTAAAAAAATATTTTGGCATTGTTTTACTAATAACGATGGTTATAAATTACTGAAGCTCATTAAATAAAAAATTAAATTGCTTATATTTGTCAGAAGTTTCATATATTTTTATTCATTTTCTTATAATACATTTAAATTTCAAATGTAATAATTGCCGTGATAATATATTTTTACCTTTCTTTAAAGTATGCCAAAACTGTATAAGAAAGGAATTTCATAAATTAATGTGACAATCATAAAAAATATTTTCAGTCATGCGTTATTTCAAAAATTTTGAGAAATGTAAACTGAATATTTTTTTTGTAATTTCTTAATTATTATTAAGAACTTAAAAGAATATATGTTAGATTCTTTTTAATTTCTTAATAAAAGTTAGAAGGATAATATATTAAGAAATAATGCTATTATATAATACAACCATTAAAATTTAATATGAATTGAAAAAAATAAATATTTTTCTTATGTGTTTGTTGAAATTCACTAGAAAAATGCTTGAAGAATAAAGAATCAGCATTAAAAACGTAATACGCCATAAAAATACCAAAATGCAATAAAATTATTGACTAATGATCTATTTACTGGACATTTTATCAGGACATTAAAATAATAAGAATTCGGAAATTTTAATTAAAGATTGTATTTTTCAATATTTAATGGAAATAAAAATGTTGTTTTCATTAAGTACAGTCAAAATACTAATATAAATGAACTAAATATTGAGAAATTTTTTAGTTTCAAACAGAGAGTTGCAATGGAAACTATGCTTTATACCAACAACCAAATATAGAATGATTGTAAAACTAATATTTGCTTTAATCAGATTTATGAAGTCATCACAAATGCATACTTTTGGATACATGCTCCCTAAAATTCCAGTATTTACCGTAAAATTCCGATATTATTACACTTAACTAGTAATAATTCATATTAGACGACTTCAAAAAAACAGTTTTGATAAGATATAATTTACTGTTTTTAAAAGGAGAAATCTAAATTATTTTTAAAATAAAAAAACTACAATCCCATTTTAGATGAAGATAATTTCGACTGCAACTGTTCCAAAACATAATAGATAAAATATATAGAACCTAATCATCAAGAATAGAGGAAGAAAAAAACCTTGATGCGTGTTTATTAAAACAAAGTTCATTTCAGAGAATAATCAATACATATACTTCAATATAAGCACACAGATGTCCTTGAAGAATGATGTTTGGCCATGATGTGTTCCAACTATTAGGTGCGGAAATTACATTCTCAAATTAAACTGTGTTGAAGGAAGATTCTCCTGTTTTAATTATTTTTTTTTCTTTCTTCAACTTTTAAAAGGTTATTATTTAAATATGCATGTAGATATTTCTTTGCTTACATAGACTTATTGATGAAAGATCTGTATTGTTGGGTAAGAACTTGAAACAATCGCTTACTGGAAAGAAAATAGTTAATGTATGTCAACAGTTTGCCAAAACATTTATCGTTTTACTTATGGAATAGAGAATAAAACCTCATTCCCACGTACATGCTTTTATATAAAGGGAACAGTTCTGATGAATGTGATACGTACATTTTAACATTAAGCATTGCCAAAGTAAATTTTTGAATAAAATATGACTCAGAGGTACACTTTAAGCCCAGTGATTAATACATTAATACTTGATAAAAATATAATGGATAAAAGTAACAGTTTTATGTTACCGATATTAAATGAAAATTATGGGAAAAACTTAGTGCTCAAATAAAATTTTAAACCATCTATTATTTTTAAATGCTTTAAAACATTTAACTATGCTTAAAAGATCATTAGAACTATTCCCATATTTTATGCAAACATGTTTTCGTCGAAAACTCACAAGTAGAAAACTAGATTTATATATTTATTATGTCTCATTTCTCATTACTTCTTTACTCTTACACACTTAATTTCAAAAGATATCTCTATCAGTGACTTAGTTTCTATGTCTTTAAATTCCCAAAGGAGGAAGTTAATTAGATCTGTGAAATTCTGTATTCAAGAGTTTTGCTTCAACATACAGCCACACTCTACTAGATGAATTCCAAGAAATGTAACTACTTTCTCGGAGACAAATGCATTCAAAGAGAAGACTTCTTCATTACATGGAATAAAATAAGATGAATGTGTTGCCAATCCTTCATTAATTTCACTTGCTTTTAATTTAGTTTATTCTCGTTTGAGAGAGATTTTGGTTACTTTAACTATCAAATTCAACGTTGTATTCGTCGAATAATGATTATTCTTTCTCTATTCTCTTAAACGTAGACGGTGTTTCGTTATTTTTCTCCTGTAAAATGAAATATTTTTTTTTCAGAAATACACCTTACTTCAAATATTAAATCTATAGTAATATATTGAGCTATATAAATTGAAGAATATTTACATATCAAAGAGGACTGAAATTACTGTTTCAATTCTTCAAAAACTTACTTGTGCAAAATAATGTTAATAGTGTGAATATTGAATGAATTATAATAATTTTTTTTTATTCCTTATACTAATTGTCTTTTCAAATTACTAATTTTACTTAATCTTCAAATTAATTAAAAATTTATTTTGCTGAAATTATATTTTATTTTGAGTAACAATATATATATTTTTAGTAATTATAATAGCATTATGTATTTTTAATAAACATACTTGTGTTTTTTCGCTTATTTAACTTATGTATCACTTGTATTAAGATATGCAAATATAATTTATTATTTTGATTATTTTTGATAATTTTTAATATTTAAAAAATGCAATGAAATGAGTTTGGCTTAATTTTTTTCTTTATGTTAAGATTCACCTAAGATTTTGTAAGATTTTTTAAGTATAATGTATATTGGTTTATAATGTATGATAAAAAATTAGATTATTAATATAAAATTAGAAGTCCATCTAACTTAATATTAATATATATATATATATTTCTCAAATTATGTAATTTTTTCAATGTTGGTCTTTTTCTTTAATATTTTTATATACATCCATAGTATGTATATTTAAATAAAGATATGGAAACGCCCAAAAATGTTATAAATAATATATTAAATTATTATAAGATATCTTAAGATTGCATTATGAGATAGATTAAGTATTCGAGACACAAGTCTACGACGCGTAACTTAGAAATATTTAAGCAAATCTACTTAAAATATTACTATGGCAATTAATTTAAAGCATATAACAATTAAATTCCTGTAAAGTTATTGCGCATGAAAATTTTACAGTTATTATTAATAATTATGAGTATTTAAATGTAATAGGTTTAATATAAGTTTCACTTTACAATCGCAATATATTTTGCTTGTTTTAAAGTATAATTTGAAACAATTGTGTATTCCACGGGTTAATAGGCCTTTAATATTAAAAAATAAAAAAGAGAAAAGTACAAGTTACATGGAAACAATTTTGCTTTTTTAAATTCCGCAAATAATTTTGTAGTTGAAATTTTGAAGGAAAAAAAAAAAAAACAATTCTAAATACTTTTAGTCTAGAAAATCAATTTTGATTTTATAAAACTTTATTTTATAGTTACATTTCCAAAATCATTCTTTATAATTATTCGTACGATCCGTTTTTAAAAATTTTAATCTTTTTAATAAGTTGCAATATCCTTTTCTTAATTAATAAACCTTAAAATAAAAAGTTAAAAAATAAATCCTATATGTTGATATTGATTTATCATAAAAATAATTTTCATTTTTACAAAACAGTAAATCATATAAGTGTCCTGATTATAAAACCCGTATGTTTGAAAAGAAGAGAATATGCATATACTTCTTTTTATAGTTAAATATTTATTGAACTTGCCTTAGATAAGTTTAATACACAACTGGCCATTAAAATTGCTACACCAGGAAGAAATGCAGATAAAAAAATGATATTTATTGGACAAATATATTATACTACAAATAACAAGCGATTAAATTTTCAAAAAATTTGGCTGGATATATCCTGAGAAATCAGTACCCAAAACAACCACCTCTGGCAGTAATAACAGCAGTTATACGCCTGGGCATTGAGTCAAACAGAGATTGGATTGCATGTACAGGTACAGATGCCCATGCAGCTTCAACACGATGCCACAGTTCATCAACCGTAGTGACTGGCTTTTGGTGACGAGCCAGTCGCTCGGCAACCATTGACCAGACGTTTTCTATTGGTAAAAGATCTGGAGAACGTGCTGGCCAGGGCAACAGCCGAACATGTTCCGTATCAAGGAAGGTCCGTACAATACCGGCAACATGCGTTCGGGCATTATCCTGCTGAAACGTAGGGTTTCGCAGGGCTCGAATAAAGGGTAGAGCCACGGGTCGTAATACACCAGAAATGTAACGTGCACTGTTCAAAGCACCGTCAATGCGAACAAGAGGTGACCAAGATATGTATCCATTGGCTCCCCATACCATCACGCCAGGTTATGGGCCAGTATGACGATGACGAATGCACGCTGCTAGTGTGCGTTCACCACGATGCCGCCAAACACGGATGCGACCATCATTATGCTGTACACAGAACCTGGATTCATCTGAAAAGGTGACGTCTCGCCATTCGTGCGCCCAGGTTCGTCGTTGATCACACCATTGAAGGCGCTCTTCTCTATGACGCAGCGTCAATGGAAGCCGCAGCCATGGTCTCCGAGCTGAGAGTCCATGCTGCTGCAAACGTCGTCGAACTGTTCGTGCATACACTTGTTATCTTCCAAACGACCCCGTTTCTTGACTGACGGCTCGTGATGTGGTTGCACGATCCATTACGGCCATGCGGATAATATGCCTGTCTTCTCGGCTCCTAGTGATAGGTGGCCGTTGAGATCCCGCATGGCGTTCCGTATTACCGTCCTGAATCCATCGATTCCATATTCTGCTAACAGTCATTGGATCTCGACCGACGCTAGTAGCAATACTGCGGTAAGATAAACCGCAATCCCGGTACGCTACAATTCGACCTTTATCAAAGTCAGAAACGTGCTGGTACGCATTTCTCTTTCTTACACGAGGCATCACAACAACTTTTCACCAGGCAACAACGTTCAAATACAATTTGTGTATGAGGAACCGGCTGAACAATTTCCTCATTTAAACACAATGTAGGTGTCGCTACTGGCGCCTGCTTTGTCTGAATGCGCTGAAAAGCTAATCATTTGCATATCACAGCACCTTCTTCCTTTCGTATAATTTTCACGTCTGTAGCATGTTGGTGTAGCAGTTTTAATGGCCACTAGTGTAGATATTGGATTGTACAATGAAAATGAAAATAATATTTATTTTTATTTTGTGAAACTGTTTCACTAATTTGTATGTAAAAGCTTGTGAAAGTGCAAAAAATACACAAAATTTATTTTATTAAATTTAGTTTTTCAAAGCTGGAATTTCCAAAATAATGAAAGATTTCATTATTTTCAACTTTTATGCTAAGGCAGTTAGGAATAAAAAATTAATATTTTTAAAAAATGGAAATAAAAAGAAATAAAATATTGTACATTAAAATTTGTTTAACATAAGATTCTCAACGATGTGAACATAACTGCATAAGGTATTAAATTTGTATTTTTTTCGTTGACTATGGGACAAGTCATTTTGAAAATAGTTATTACTCTTTGTAACAGTACATGCACAAAATTTAAACAATAATTTATTTACGGAACTCTTAATCACTAAGAATCACTTAGTTTAATGATTGAAAACTAAGATTTTAGCCATAGGTTGATAGAAATGATTTTTAGATTAGTTTCCAAACATAACTATTTTCAATGAAAGATTTGACTGGTTGATAACTAGAAATATAAGATACATGTGCCATCAATTTTAATTTGCATTATAGTTTAATTTTCATTATATGTTTATAACACATATAATCTGATCAAAATTATTTAATTATTTCTACGATTTTATGTTCCCAGTATAATACGTTTTCTAGAAATAATTTTCTATACAATGCGCTCAACACAATTTATCAAACATTTATCAACTCATTTATCAAAAGATGTACTAGCGAAAACAGAAGATTAATTTATTCATTTAAATAACTTTTTTAAACATTTATGTAGTTGCTTTTATTGCACATAGTTACAAATTATTCGGAATCCAGCATTCTTTTCTTATTCAAAGTATAATTTTAGCAATGACAAAAATTTCTTTAGAAAGCTGATAGGAATAAATATAATAAACATAAATAAAATAACTTTAGAAAATAAATATTTCATATTTTAAAACATTCAACTAAAATTATGTAATATACCAATTACATAATATAACAAATTATAACTTATAAAACTTTTAAACACAGCATTTGTTTTGAATTTTCTCAACTCTTTTTTGAAAAGGCAGACATGGTTATGAAAACTTTGAAAAGTAAAATCTCTGTAACCACAAAATCACACATGTGTTTCATGCACACAAATTACAAACATTTCAAAAGGGTTGTAAAAGAATTTCAATACAGTTTGTGACTTTTTAGTCGACACTTCTCTGTCTTTCGATAATCCGCAGGAACAGCTAATTCGTCTTTTGTGCTTTGAGAAATTGAATTCCTTTTCCGAAGAAAGTAGTAGTGAATTTTTGAAAACACAAGTTTTATGAATTGAAGTGAGTTTGTTGCTGAAGGTTCTATCTTATTTCTTTCTCGCATTTTTAGATAGCTATTTTTCCAAACTTCTTGTGAAGTTTTTGTTTCATTTCTTTTCGAAAACTTTGAAAAAGCAAAATGTATCAAAATAAATGTTAAACCTAAAACTGTAAAAAGAAATTTGTTTGGTTTACGTAATACAATTTATCTAAAATCTTTTATGGCATATACAATATTTTCCGTAAAAATTATATTATGTATTTTATCCACAATCTATAAAACATACGGTTTTATTAAATAAAATTTGGTCTAAAAAACAATAAAAAAATTAAATATATTTTTCCAAGTTGTAAGCATAAGTTTCACAAAGCGGAAGACTATTGCAATATTTAATAAGGATTTTCCAGCTTCAGTTAGGATACTTTATAATTACATTAAAGTTGATTTTTTTTAACTGATCTTGATTGTTATGCATTAGTTCAATCCAAATACTCACAAGAAGCAGCAATTTATGAATTACATTTCAAGAAACAAATTAATAATTCTTGCTATTACTCTTTTTGCCTTTACCAACGCAGAAATACTCAGAATATAAAAGCAAAGCTTGGTATATTTCGAATAAATTTTTATAATCTTTTTCCTAGAATTTCTTTAAAAACCTTATTTTTAAGTAATATGTGTGAACTGAGTAGCGTTATCTAATTTAAAAGAGAAACATATGATAATCTGCGCCAGACTGAACTTTGAGCTTAGTAGTTGTAACTTCTGATGTTACTGTGTTTTCACAAATAAAATGAACAACAAATCCTGCGAGACATAATGAATTGATCTATTAATCTACAGTTGGTGACAGTTTCTTATCTTGCTTGTATTTAGCAAAGTAGTAAGATTAACTTAAGGAGGTTAGGAAGCAAGAAAAAATTCTATGAGAATATAAACAGTTGATTATACTTTTTAATCATGATTGTTTCTGATAACTTGACTTTCACTGTAAATCCATCATCTACTTAAGTAATTGATCAGTGTGCGATAAGATATACTCCGTAAGCAATACGTTGTATTTAGGAAGTTTGATTACAGAAATAGAGTGATGCCTTTTATAAATTGATTTGCCTAAATAATATTTTTTGAATCTTTTAGAAATAATAAATTTGTATTGTTTTTCTTATTACTTTTTGGCGTTTTCTTATTATAAATGAAACACATGCTGTGCGAATTTTTGTAAACAAAATTTCTTTTTCCTAATGAAGAATTCTTTAAATTGTTACTCTGCTTAATATGTTTGAATCTACTTAATTTTTGAATCAACTGAAGAAACTGACGATTCTTCAGACTAGTGTTTATTAAAATCAATTAAAAACAATTGTGAGATCGTACATCTATCAAAAACATCTATGTCTACTGCAATTAGTTATCTTCCAGAGTTACCCAAATTAATTAGATAGAATACCTGACTGTTAAGTCTTATAAAACATTATACTAATCAACAGAGACAAAATGTAATGCATGCTGTGGAAATAAGGTTAAAATGTATTACTTATTCATATTCTTGTAATTGATTATATCTGATTTTAAAGCCTTTTAAGGTTTATTTATCCAACTGAATTCTTCCCTATTCATAAACACTTGATTCATTTATTAATAGTATTAAATGTAAGTTGTTTTTATTCGAAAATCAAGCAATCTGTGATTATTCTGAGGTAATAACATGCATTTAGAAAGGTCTCGGGGAATTTTTCGTATTAGAATAACTATGAGCCAGCATCTTGAGTCCTGAAGTTTTAAGCTCTTTAAACTTTTTGGTACTTTGCTTGTCATTCCTAATTCATCAAATCAGGTGAATTTGAGAACAGAATGAACTTCTTAGCATAGAAAAAAAAATTATAAGATGTGTGGAAAGGATGATAATTAATCTACAGAGGGTAATCAGTTAGCGAACAGAAATTGTTACAAGACAATGTCCGATATCCGAGTTGTTCATCAACCAATCATTGATTCACCTTAGGTTTTTTTGTAAAATCAAATAATTCGTTTTGTTAAAAATTAAATTAAAAACGGAAGAATAATTTCTTAGTAAGTTTATTAAAAAATAATACACACATATAGACTTTCATATTAATCAGTTCTTTTCATTTTTTTTTTGTTTATGGGGCATTAAAGAACATGTCCAATGTTATTTGCTTTTATCTCTTTTTCGAGATTTTCAGAAAATTATTAAAAGGATTGTCGTTGTAAAGACCCTCAACCTTTGTTTGGGTGCTTCTGACATCAAATTTGTTTGGGTGCCATTCTAAGACACAATTATACTTTGACATTCTTCCACTTCCTTAAAAATTCTTCAAAAGCAGATATCGTCATTGGCCCGAATTCAGTTTTGAATGAAATCAAAAACCATCTGTTTTAATCGTCGGTTATCTGTAGTTTCGATTTTAAATGAAATCAAAACCGAAACTGATGGTCCGTTTTGGCTATAAATATTCTGTTGAAAAAAAAATCTTTTTCCCAACATTGAACTTTGAAGTTTAATAAGTAAGTAACATAATTCAAGAGAAATATAGAATGATTTTTGGTCTATTTTGTTGGCAACCTTGAACATTATGCTCTAAGAGCCAAAAAGTATTTTTAGAATTTGTTTTAGTGCATTATCCGAATATGTGTTCGTTGTTCAAACACAAAAATGTTTCGAATAAGGGTTTGTTGTCCGATTTGTTCGAAATATGAACTGTTCATTAACCGATCACCCACTGTAAACGCAAATTCTTGCAAAGAGGCTTCACATTCCTTTTCTATAAATCAGTTTTTAAGTTCTTAATCTTTATATTTTAATTCTGAAATTCAAAAAATACTTATGACAGTTATAATCATTTTATTGAAATTTACTCTAATTCCTTGAATCGAAATATATTCTATGTTTTATAATATGTATGATAATCACAATAGTTTTTTGTTGCCAATATTCCAGAAAAAGAATATCTCTTTAAGCAAGAAGTATAAACGAAGCAATGTAAATTCATTTCCCACATATTAAATTCTTTTTTATATTAAAATATTCTTATTCTACTCAAACCTTTAAAAATTTAGAAAAAAATGAACTAATTTCAACCTATCTGTGTACTGGTAATCTTAAACTTATAGTCATAAAATTCTATGAGTGCAAATATTAATCTCTACCTTTAACATTTTTACATCTCTTTGCGCTATTCATTGTTTTTAATGACAAATTGAATGTATTATTGTATCGAATTATTTAATGTAAAATCAAATATTTTACAATGATGGTTTTACATTTGAAACAATACGAATGTTATTTTATCATCACAATTGCTTAATTCTGAAAGATATACTACTTTAGTCAAACTGATAGGTAATATTTCTTCTTTTGCATTAAAAAAGTTTTATGTTATTTATTCATAATTTTATAATGTTTGAATTATATTATGCATATGAACATAATTTTTTAAATTGAATCATTTTCAAAAATCAATTTGAATCATTAGAATATGAACATTATTTTTAAAATCTGTTAAACTTTATTTTTCATTCAGCAATTAAGTTGCTTAAGTAATAAGTCCTTAGAATAATTTAAGCTTTTCGAGTAATCTTTTCTATAAATAATATATTAAAAGTTTTTTTTTTGAAAGTGAGATTGTTTTCAAAGTTAAATTCATTTTGTGTATGACCTAAAATTAATTTAATTTTTATCTTCATTTCTTGACAGGAAATTTTCCTTGCTGAATGGGAACTAGTTAAAGGTAGGTTATTTCATAATTTGTATTTATTTTCATATTACATTAATATATTTATTGCATATAATTTGCGAGTGCTAAAATCTGAAAAAAGAATAATAAATTATTTATAATTTGCATTAAAAACTTTAAGTAGTTATATTTTTTTTATCTTCTTCATTATCTACAGTACATTCATTCTTCAGTATCACAAAAAAAAAATGGGACCTGTATGATTTTGGACATTGAATAAATTATTGAAAAACATGCATTTGTTTTCTTGCTTTATTTATTTACACTATCTTCACTAGCTTTTGATTTAGGATGACGAGAACCAAATGAATCACTATTTCACATATCTTGGGAGCGTTTCATGTGTTTCATCGACTAAAACTTATATGAACTGACAACTTCACAGAACTTAACGAGAAATTAATCAATACATTTTTCTTTCTAACATATCTCTTATAATTTATAAAATTTCACAGTAATTTTAAAATATAATTCAACTACATCAAATCCGAGTTTTCCATTATAGGTAAAATAGAAAAACTACCAAATATAGTTTAAAATGTTTTCTACGTAGAAGAACATGTCATAAACTTAAATTTCTATGCCTATATATAAACAAATATATTTATTTGTATTATAGTTGTAAGTAAAATCTATGAAAAAGAATGAAAACATAATTCATCAGAGAAAATATCCCCACAGTGTTGTTCTACCTTCTTGATCCCATTTTTATTGATATCGATGTAATTCTTTATGTTTAATTATTATATTATCAATATTGGATATGTAAGGTATGAACTTTGAGGTAAAGCAAAATTAAAAGTTAATCATAAGCTAAAATATCACATATTTGTTTTAGCTTACAGCAGTTACCTTCAAGTAAAAATATATAAAAGACCTAAAAACCTATCCCCATAAATGAGAAGACAATTTTCATACTCACCATTTATAAATATCTTTTATGTTTAACCAAGGAAGGGATGTATATATATATAAATAAATCTAAATTATAATGTTTTTATTTATCTTACATAATTAGTTAGAACTATAGTCATATATATATATATATATATATATATATATATATAGTTCTAACTAATTATATAAGATAAATAAAAACATTATAATTTAGATTTATATGTATTCTATATACATAACTTGCTTCAAGTAATATTAAAATAATTCAAATTTCATCTTTGTTTGCATAATGCTACTTCTATTTTTAAGCTCAATTAATAACGGAGAAAGTAATAAATGCAAATTTACTTCATTTGAAATGATAGTACGATTGAATTAAAGGCAATATATTTTGTTGCTCCAAGCTAGATGGGTGATTACATTCATTTTTATGATATTAGTCTGATTATTTATTTCTTAAGTTTTAGTTAATAATTGTCTTTTGTTTTTTGTATCTACAAATAATTGATTTTTAAAAACCAAAAAAAAAATTATGTTGTGTTTACATTTTCTGAAACAGAGACTTTCGTATATAGCGTAGATAATGAATTTCGTGAAAAGGAAATTTGTTTTTGATTGCGGAAAATAGGTAATGTCAATTGGAGACATTTTCAAAGAAAAATGAATTTGAAATTAATTAAATTCAATTTATATTTAATCGAGCTAAAATGTTTATAAGAAAGTTGGGTTAACACCCATTTTAGTAATCTTTTCTTCCAATAATTAAGAGCAACTATTCAATAAGATAATTTTAGAAACGTCTTATATTATTTTAAATTACAATACTCTATTATTTTAATTTATAACTTTAATTTATTAATATATTTAAGATAATATGATGTAAAAATCATAATTATTTTAATTATGTATAACAGTTGATATTCAAATTAATTCTTGTAAAATTATTTTAGATAAGCAAATTGACCGATGACATCGAAAGAAAAATTCGCCGAGTATTTTTTACCTTTTGCGAAATAATACACTTATTCTCTTCTTAAATAGAATTTTTAAGGCATATGTAATAAAACTTATAATCGCAACATAAACACTTTTTATAAGTCAGATCGGTACATTTGATTAAACAAGTTTACGTAATATGTAGACAAAAATTAATACTAAAAAACATTTTTATTGTTACTGTACTAAATGTATCATAAAAAAATCGAACATCTATTTATTATGGTCAAAAATTATTTTTACAGATCTTAAAAAATTTTATAATCGTAAAATTTGAAAAAAATTTCATCATTTTACTTATTTTACGTAATTTACTATAAATGTTCGATTTGTAGTAAATTATTTTAAAAGCCTTCTTAAACATTTAAATAACGAATAATACCAATGTATTTCATCATTCTTGAATAATCTGTGCTTAAATATTATAGCAAAATTTGAATTAAAAAAGATAGTTTTTGAAACATATAGACAAAAAAGTACAAAAAGTTTAGGGAGATTTCTAAGATAATACACCGATATATTTTGTGTGCTATGTGGACTTATAATTTAGAAGTGTGTTGTTAAAATAAATTCATACCATTTTCAAGGATATTGTTCAGATTATATTTACAGATGGATTTTTATTTGCTTATTCCATTAAATGAAATTGAACACCATAGAGTCAATTGTGATATAACTTAACTTAGTCAAAAGAGAAAGTCCTTCAATTATGCATCGAAATATAAAAAAAAAGTATTTTTTGAAAATTACGTAGGCAATACCAATAATCTTTTAATAATAGGGTACCATTTTATCATTGATAAATTACAAAGAAGTCAACGACATATGTTTCAGAATGATCTAAAGGAGAAAAGAGCATATAATAGTTCCATAAGGTCCTTCTGTACTTGAAATCATTTTAAGGACATTTTACTTACTTCATTATCAGACATAATATGATAATACATAAAAAGTAAAATAATATGATAATACATATAGTCATACTATTATGCTTGAATGTGTGAAAAATATATTAAAGAAAATATTTCAAAAGATAGGTAAGTCACGAAATTTATTAAGACACATTTAGTTTTATTTATTTTCGTAAATCCTCTATCATAGTTAATTGTTATTTCTTTTATAAAATGGGTAATATTGGCTGAGGAATATAGACATAAAATGGCTTCCTTACATCAAGGCCACCAAAACTCTTATTAGTCAGAGAGTCAAACGAGCATATGTTTTTCGTATAAGTCTTGTCATCTTTATTAGGCTATATTTTGCAATTAAATTTTAATTTGAAACTTCTGCTATTAATGTGATTAAAATAATATAGAGGGTTGTCAAAATCAATCCAGGCAGATTTTTCTAAATATTTCCTTGTACAGATAGGAACCATATTTATCAGTATAATTTTAAGTTCTTGCGGTTTTTGTGATTTTCTAAAATGATAATAATTTGTCCAAATTTATAGAAGGTTGAGAACAAATGCATATATATACATTTAAAAAAAATTAATGAAATGATTTGTTAAAGACTGGTGATTATTTTTAAGGATCATATCATCAATGTCATTAGAGATTGGTACCTAATTTTTGTTGAGGATATTGACTTAATCTTTTTATTTTGCGTAAATGGGTATTCATTTGGTATGTTGACTACAGTTGCCATGGTTTTCTTATACTTCTTAGGTAGTCTAATTCATGTTGTAATAATGAATCCAGAAAAAATTGTAATTGATGTCTTTGATTTGATGTAATTGATGTCTTGGATGACAGTTCATGCTATCTGATTTGACTGAGTTTCGTAAAGAGTTTCTGGAGACGATTTAATAGGATATAGCAATTTGTTTATGGATGTTTTACAATGTAATTTATGGATGATATTTTTCTACGATGGATTTTAATTCAATTGTTGTTTTAGCTTTAAGAATTTATTTCCATAAAAAACGAGATTATAAACATTATCTTTAATCAAAATGTCCATTGCCCATTGACAATGACTGTGGGGCACACCTGAACAAGAAAAAAGAATATTTTTTTCTGATGCCTAAAATATTATCAAAACTAATCTCAACAGATCATTTTTATGTAAATATGTTTTCAAATATTTCATTACCAATCGAGTATTAATTTATCCATACTGCAACAACTTTGAAAGAAAACAACGCAAATCTCTGCTCTTGTAGTAGGTAGGGAAGACACTAGAATTGTACAGAATGTTCAATCACAATAAAACATCACCTATTCAACATCCTAATCCTTCCCATAAGTGTTTTCTTCAATCATGAGCCATCAATTATTGGAATCTCAACAAATTGTCAAAACTTTGTTGTTTCTGATTGGGAGTACATATCTTCTGTGCCTCAGCTCAAGCACTTTCAAGATAATGCTGTCAGGCCACAATAAAATGATTGGAAAATAATTCTAATTAAACTAACAAACACAGCTAAAAAAAACTACAAATTTGCTGGAGATATATTATTGAATTCTTGTTATTTAAAAATAAATACGAAATGATAAAAAAAACGGGTAAAAGAAAGAGACAACGAATCCACAAAGGTAGTTGCTTTTACAATCAATTTAGATAAAAAGAAAATCTTAGTAACATTCTAAGCATTTCCCCTTTTTTGGTACACTTTTCATTGTGATTAAAAGCTGTGGCCGATCGAAATAAGCAATTGTAAATGCACCACATTTACCTCAATTAAATCAACTTTCATATAAGCCTTCTGTGTAAACTTAAATTTAAAGTTACATAATCAAATAATTTTAGTAATTCATTAAATAATATTTTTTGCTGTTGTTTTGTATGAATTCATTAATATTAATTTCAATTATGTTCATTAACACAAATTCTATCATTTTTTAAATAATGTTAATAAAAAAAAAAGAAATCTCAGTTTTTTCTGCAAAAATATTAATAATAACACTCTTAAGAAAATAATTTTTTAAAATTCAGATATACTTGTATTCAATCAGAAGCCTCATATTATATAATATATTTATATAATTTTTCAAGAAAAATTGCATTGTTTTTATTATTTCGTGACAACCAATGTATTTTTTGCATTATTTCAATAATTTGAAACTATCAAATTGTACTTCAAAAAGAATCCCTTAATAGTAACTGCATTATTTTGTTCTGAAAATATTCCAGATTTAAGAATATCAAAATTGATCCATGAGTTCGTATCTTGCTTAGTAACATTTGGCATTTTAAAAATCTTAATATTTGTATAAATTATATTGCTGTATACACACATACCTTCATATCAGAACATTTGCTCATTAAACACCAATCATTATGATTTATTTATTCGATAATTTAATATTTTTCACACAACACAATTAATATGCTATACAAATTTAAAAAATTGATTATATTATTGATATATATGTATGTCTGTGTAATTTGTGTCTGAAATAAAATAAATTTTTTAAAATTTATATATATGTATTTTAATATATATATATATATATATATATATATATATATATATATATATATATATATATATATATATATATATATATATATATATGCATTTTTATTTTGTGGAAATTTTCATCGTTATATCTTATGCAGAAAGCACAAATATATTCTTCAGTTTTCATCTTAAAATAAAATATTCTGAAGCGGTAAGATATTGATATTTTTGATAAAAGAAAAATAAAGAGACTTACAATAAGTATAAAAGTGCCGAAGAACTCAGCCAGAAACTCCCTCGCAGATTTATTGTGGAGTTTGAACTTCTTGAGAATCCGATATCCGGGTGGCGGTGCCATGGCAGCTGGGGTCGGAAAAGCGAAGGCTTTTGATTCAAGAGTAAAAAGCAATAAAGAGCCTAAGTAAAATCCTAGAGACGTGAATCAGATTTATACGTTGAAGACTCAATCAACGCAGAAGGTCAGCGGAGGAACCCAGATATAATAAGTAATATCAATTTCATCTCGTATCATCGTTTTAACTCAATTCGGGAGATACTCATGAGAAGCTTCTATTGCTGAATTATCTTAGAATTTACTGTGCATTGCAAGATAAAATTCACTTGATGTGACTCGTAAATCGCGACATTTTTTTTTAAAAAAACACGTATTACAGTCTTCTTTTCAATCTAGTGTTAAATCTGAATCCTTTTAAAATTTTAGAGATTTCATGCTTTAAAATTACTTTGATTATTAACTATACATTTACATATTTCATGAAATAGACAAGTGTTTTATATTATATACTTCTATGCAATACATATTTCATAGAAGTAAATAATATAAAACACTTGTTATACACACTTTATATATTCATAAAATCTAGGAACTAATTTTTAAATTCACCCGCAAATGTGCCCTTTATTTTAACAAATGATTTTATCTAACAAGTATTCTGTTTAATATGAATTTATTATACTTAATAAATGCAAAATTAATTAATCATATTTCTTATATTAGTTATAAATATTTTCCCTCTCATTAATATTCAAAGAAAATGTATATTATTCTTCATTATTTTTATAAATGTTTGGGGTGAAATCAAATCTATTAAAAATATTAAAAAATATGAAACATAAATAATGAACTTGTACTTTTAACCTTTCAAATAATATGATATAAAATTGAAATATTCATAATGATTAGTAACATTTCTATATTGGTAACATATTTATTATTTTGTATTACTTATATATGTATATATTTAAAGCTATAAGCAAAAGAATAAGATAAAGAATTTATCTTAAAGAAACATATTTAATTTTTTTTGCTGGTAATATTAGATATTTGGCCGTACTAACTCCCTTATATTTGCAATGCTTCATGAAATTTACATAACTAAAAATAATAATACTTTTATTTAGTTTAAATATTAAAATCTTATGTAATATCAGAAATATTAGACTGTAAAAATAATATAAATTTCGAGTATATTCTTTATTTATTATATGTATCTTGTACAAGTTACTTGCAAACAGCTGTACATAAGAACCTGAAACATTTTATGAAAAAGAAACATAACATGACGTAGCTTTTTAAAAAAGCATTCACGCCTCTAATTACTTGTATTAACATATATTTTCGTTTGGAAACATGTTACAGGTACGAGTTATTTTAGTACTACGATGTGCTGAATTTGTATATTATGAGGGAAAGTACTGCTCTTCACTTAATTGAAAATTTTATGCAGAAGCACTGAAGATGTTATTTTGAATCAATACGATCTTTGAAATTATTTTGTAATAAGAAATAAAAATTAAGAAAATTATTTGAAATTTTTACTGCAGCTTAAGTAAGCAATTCAGTTTATCAAAGTACGATGATTCTGCTTCTTGCAATTTTTAAAAATATTCTTGACACTTTAATAATAAAACACTAAAAATAAGTTAATTATATTTTTTGAGAATGATTGATACAGAATGTAAGACATCAACGGGAAATAAAAATTTCTTTCGTAGGAAAATTTTATTATGATGAATAATTTTACTCTATCTTCACCATAAAAAAAATCTTGAATTTAAATGTCTTGATTTTAAAAAGTAGGAAAATATTATAAATATATTATTAAATATGATGGTATTATATCTATTCTTTCTGAAAATTAATATAGCGTTCGTTTGCTTAATCATCAAGTACTACAACTGCAAAATTTAACTGTCATTTTAAATTTAATGATGTATATTTCTGTCTATATGTTTTCGGCACAGATGCTGTGTTTTCCAGGATGCCAAATTATGAGTTTGGGAATTTTTTGGTGGATTTTCATATGTATGTGGCAACTTGGCTTTTATTGCTTCATAGATACTGAGACCTATAAGAATCATTCAAAAAATTCTTTTGGCAAGTTTTTACATCATCACGTATGACACAATACGTCATCTTGGCTACACTTCTTTATCACCAAAAATTTTCAGAATTTATCATGCTGGATTATGCGTCATCTGTACCATATTTTCAAGAGACTATATTAAAAATTAGACTATTCGAAACTTTTTATACGGTATTTTGACGAATTTAAGTTCTTGGATGTCCCTTATTTGATTCAAAACAGCACAAGCATTCAGTATAGGGTAAAGATGAATCGTTCTGGTCGGTATATTCTTTATCACACACACACTGATATGATTTGGTGAGGCTTACTCTACGATCGCATTTTTGGCCCTTTCGTCTTCGCAGAGAGCATCGTAACCGGAAACATTTATCAAGATTTGCTAGAAATTTATGTCTTTCTACAAATCGATGATATGGAAACGGTTGCTGCAAATAAAATCATTTTTATGTAGGATGGAGTTCCTCCTCATTTTTGCATATCAGTGTGTGAGGCCTTGAATGCAAAATTCCGCGACTCATGAATTGGAAGTGATGGCCCAATTCCGTGGTGTGCACGAAGCCCCGGCCTTAGACCTCTAGACATCTGGGAGTACATTAAGAACATTGTATATAATGAAATGATTGCTGATATCAGCCACCTGAAACGTCGAATCATAGCCGCAATTAAAATGGTAACTCCAGATATGCTTTTAAAAACATGGAACGAGATTGATTATCGTCTCGATGTTTGTCGAGGGACAAATGGTGCACATATTGAAACATATTGATATGGTTATAAGACTTTGGATATTTCTTAATATGCTAAGACTAAATTTGTCTTCATATATGTTTATTAATTTCTCTATTACAAACTTGTAATCCCGGCATTCTTTTTCGACGACCCTGTACATGTGTTTGAAATGCATGCAATTTTATAAAATTCTTATATATTAAAACTTACATATATTTAATGAAAAGAATTAATTTACATAAAAATGTTTTAATTTCATAATTTAAATTATCAAAACATTAAATTCTATAAACAGATAAGTTGCAATTAAATATCAATAATGTCATTTGTTTCATATATTTATTGGAATGGAAGTGTGAAGTACGTCAAAACATTTTCTGACTTGGTAGTTATTTTAAAGAAAACATTGACATAAAAATATTATTTCTAATTATACATTAATTATACTCTTTTACTGGTGCAGAACACAAGTTGGTACATCTTTCTTACTTGCATCTTATAATTCAGTTATAAAAATTTATATTTATATGCCATAATATTTTGCTATGTATTCATGATAAAATGGAAATCAATCGCTTATGTGGTAACTTTGATTTTTACAAACTGTTGTTATGTTTGACTTGTTATAAGTGCAAAGAAGCATGATCGTTGAAGCTTTCTTAGTAAAAATATGGCTAAACAAATTTTTTTCAATTAATTTTCTGAAAAAAGTAAAAATAACCTGTGCAATAATATTAGATTGCTACAAAATACGGAAATGCTAGAATAAAATTTGGCACATAAGAATAGATAAATGTTGAAGAAAATATCTAAACACAAACAACTATATAGTTACATTCCGAAATTAAAATTCATTTTCAGTGCCAGTTGCTTACAAAAATTAACGATTCTTAAAAGTGTGGTATCTGTTAAATTGCTTGTCTTATGGTATATTTTAAAATAATGATTTTATTTAGGTACAAAATGTTAAATAAAGCAGCAAGGGAAATAAACTATTCAGTTTAATGAATTATTTTATTCATTATTTAAAGCTCTCAGCATTTATTTAATGGACACTTGAAAAGGCAGACGTATTAATCAACTTTCCGTGAAATATGGAAGAGTGTCTGTTACCATACAAAAAAACACATAAACGTTATTTTGGGTTACTAGTGGTCTTAAGGAAATAATTTATGAGCGGTATTTCATAGATTATATTTCTCAATTTTTCAGACTATATCGTAGGTAACGCCTTTTATTCTAGGTTGATAACACCTGTATTTATAGGGTTTTCTGCATTAAAACCACGGTTAGATAGGCATAACAGTGAAGAGTAAAGTTTTAATAAAATTACTAAGTTCTGATAAACAAAGAAACATGTATTTTCAAAATGTAAAACAACTATTAAAGACGCAACGATAACGATGGAATTTTTACAAATCTAATAGCCGATAGACAATTTATCGCATTTCAAAAAAAAATAAAAAAATAAATAAAAGTATTATTTCATTCAAAGATTCAATGGTATTGAAATCTTAAATATCTGCATGTTCTTAATTCTCCTGGATTAGAATCTTAGAAAAAAATTTTTTGAAGGAAAAAGAGTGTTTTTTTCCTTTTTTCACTAAATTATACACACACACACACATATATATATATATATATATATATATATATATACATATATATATATATATATATATATACATATACATATATATATATATATATATATATATATATATATATATATATATATATATATATATATATATATATATATATATATATATAATACATATATATATATATATATATATAATACATATATATATATGTATATAAATCAATTGAAACACTAATACACGAGAAATTGCTTTGAATAATCTTAAATCAGGGTAATCATGATTTATTCTTATTAGGGTAATCATGATTTATTCTTCTTCTGTCAGATATTAGTTATTTTTCAAATCCTTGTTCACCTAACGTTCTACAAATAAGAATGCTATTTATTCATTGTTTTTTGGTTTTCAAGCTATATCTGTATGAAATCCTTTTTGACAAATAATAAAGTATGAAAGTACTTTTTATGAGTTATAAAATATTGTTCAATATATAAAAAAATGTGTTATTAAAATTCTTCTGATTCCTACTAATTTTTAAAATTGTTCTATTATAGGAAGTTGTAAGGCTAGTACTTCTGCCGTATTGGAATGAGCAGTTTACAAACATTACGTAGTAAATAATGTTCTTACAATTTTACACACCTTTTTCAACGGAATGTTATTTTGAAAGTACTTTAAAATCTGTTGCATGACATTAGCTTTGAATTAAGACAATATTCGTTTACCATTTTTAGAGAAATTAAAAACAGCGAATTATAATAAAATCTATTTTTCACATGTTTCAAATTCTTAAAATTGATTGTAGATAAAAATATTATTTTCCTTGCGAAATGTCGTCAACTTGTATCCTACTTTTATAATATGCACATTACCTACAATTAGAAATTTGCAAATACTTGAGACATTTGACATCAACAACATTAATTAGTTTAAGTGTTCCCTGTTAAATAATTGAAATAAAATCTATATAAATGAACTAATTGTAATATGTAAAGACTTAAATAAACAAAATATTACATAAATACCAAGATTTGCGAATTGTTATTCATTATTTGCATCCTTATGTTACAAATACTATAAAACTGAGTGAAAATACGGAAAACTGATCCTTTTGATATTTTTTCAGGACTCATTGTAACAGAAATTTAAAAATTATTTTTTGAACAGCAACGTAGGAAAGCACATTTTGATATAATTATCACGAATATCAGTATTTATTTTATATATTGTTGTTTGTGCAGTTTTAAAGTACATGATTCTTATGTACTTCTAGATTAATGACTTGGTATTAATTTTTATATAAATGTATATATTCTATATAAAATTACAAATTTAATAAAAAATTCCTTTTTAAAAGGAATATTAATTTATATTTTACTGAATATAAGAAGTAAAAAGAGGGAAATAATTATTTTTTATTTAACTTTTCAGAAAAAAATATTTATTCATAATTTGAATTTTAATTTTAGAATATTTATCATATACTATTAAAATTTTTATAGCTAAGGAAAACAGTTTTTTGAAGTATTGATGTATTTTCTCAGCTTCTATAGCTTTGGTAACATTTACTTATTATAGTTGGTCACACTGACAGCAATCTAAATATATTTTAAAATTTCTGAACTAACTTATCATAAAGTTATAAACAATAGTTTATGTACTTATATAATTTAAGAAGTTCTTTTTATTATATTTTTGTCTTTTATATTTGTATGTAATTTTTAAAATACAAAACTTAAAGTGTTAGCTTAATTAGAGGTGAATCGCAACAAAATGATGTAATTTCACTATTAAAAACTGAATAATATTTTGAAGCATTTATATTTTAAGATACTAAATTCAATAAAATTATTTCATTTGTAATAAAAGTAAAGCCATGCAAATATGTTTAAAAATACAAAAAGTGAATTATATCAATAATATTATATAAGTCTCTCTCAACAATACGTAGAAAGATTAAGAATTTAAATTCATATACTTTAAGGCAAAATACTTTAAAATTATTAAATTACACTATTTTAAAATATGTATTTTAATAAGATCACAGTTTTATTCGTAACACGTAGCTTTGATGTTAATCATTTTAAATAAGTGTAAAATTAAAGCCAGCTATACATGAAAATTCTGATGCAGCGTCTGGAGGAGGCTATTTATAGGAAATTGTAATGAGAGTATTTTGCACACAAAAGCTTTACGTATACATTATTCAAATTTCAGCTTAGATCAGATGGATTTAAGCTCTCGTTGTCTTAAAATTAATAAGTATGAAAAAGCTTACTACTAAAGTTTTATTTAGTGTTTAAATAAAACTAATTGAATGAAACTCCCAAATATTCAAATATAAAAGGAATTTATTGTATTAAAAATTTAAAACGATTCTATATTTAGAATGTGAATTGAAGTAAGAACCTTGTATTCTTATTATAATGTTATAATGGGACACTAAAAAACATTGTCACAATTCAGTTCTTTTTTATTATTTACGTTAAACTGTAATAAACTCTAATATATATATATATATATATATATATATATATATATATATATATATATATATATATATATATATATATATATATATATATATATATATATATATATATATATATATATATATACATATGTATATATATATTATGTATTTATGTATATATATACACATATTATATATATATATATATATATATATATATATATATATATATATATATACATATATATGTGTATGTATGTATATATTTATATTGTTGGAAACATGGCAGATTTGTGTAATAAGATTAATGTTATTATTGTAGAGATTTTAACGGAACCCTCGAAAAGTCAGATAATATATTTTTTTAAATAAGTAGTCTAATATTGAAGTTCAGAATGCTTATTTAAACAATTATATTCTAAATTTTCTTTTCTAGTCTAAATTCTATTCTATTCTATTCCAAGCGCCACGTCTATTCTAAAGTTTATTCTAGAAATTGTTTGCGAAAACTATGCTATTAATGATGGGGAATAAGCAAAAAAAGATTGAATAGAAAACACCATGTTTGAGTAGAATATGATGCTGACTGACATACATTTAGAGAAATAGAACAACGGATTTTAAAATGATGGCTTTGTAGCAGTTCAAAAGTGTAAGTATAGTTGATGTAAACATTGTTTTGAAAGAATTTATGATTTTTTTTATGGATTTAAATATGAAGAATGCTTATTAAATCCTATTTTTGACAATATTTCAATTCGATAAAACTTGATTTTGCTTACATAATCGGGACAATTTTATTAGAATTTTTTATAACTACTATTTCGCTCTTTCGCTATTTTTTAATTCATCCGTTGTGGCAGTTTGAGATCATAATGCACTTAGCTTATTGAATACATCAATATTTAAATGAAATACCAAAAGATTTCAAAAAATATGATAAAAACAAAAAAGTATGTGCATTTTTAGCATATTTACATACGTGATGTGGGCAATCTTTTTATCAGTGTGATAACTGATATCCCTATTACGCATGCTATATATGAAATACTTAAGTTAAATTGTGTGTTTTTTCTTTAAAATGATACCTGAATACTGTTTTATCGATTTATACATATATTTATTTTGTAGTCAATAACTTTTATACCATGAAATTCTAACTTTCATTTAACAAAATAACATTTTTTAAATAAAATGCAAATGCAATACTCATCTAAATTTTCATTTTACAAACTATGCGATTTCCAATAATGCAAATCATAAAATGCGAGAAATTAGTTTTTTATTCACAAAGATTCATTCCTTGGAAATTTATAATAAAATATTTAGGCAATATCCTGCAAAAAGTTTGCCATGATGATATAATGAAATAAAATTATAATTTGTTCTACTCTTCTGAATCCTCACCGCAAAATAAATTTTTAACTAGCCTAATTGAAAAATGCCTAAAAATGTTTTCGACTTTAAGTCTTACCTAATAGGTAATTTTTGCATTTTGTTGTTGCAGACGAGTTTAAATTTTAAAATTTTTTTCTCAAGTTTGTGCTTTCATCATCAGAGATTTTAATTTAGAAGCATTCCGAACTTTCTTCTATTTTAAGACTTACTTTTTCTTGATACAAATCATGGTTATTTCGAGCACTATTTGTTGTTTTCGTTATTTTGTAGTTAGAAACTTCTCAAGGCTCGTATTTCTTAATTTATTTTCCAATAATGAAATAACAGGATTTCATCTCATAACTTCCTGGAGTATACTTGATTGATTTTAAGGCAATATTTTGGGAGAATAATTTAAAATTAGGGGATAGTTTAAATATGAATAATTTTATTACACTAAAAATGAAGTTTCATAAATTTGAGAATGAGCATTATGAGATTATGGTATTTAAAAATGAAATTTTAATCAATATGGAACGGGAAACAATGTATTTAAACTAAGGCCTTCATAATAAAGTTCTATCTAAAATAAATTATGTTTAAAATGGTAACACAATAAAAAAAAATTAATATCTATTGTTAGTAAAAAAGGGAAGCATTAATTTCTTATTCCGTCTTTAAAATTAAGGATTTAACTCCCACAATATCTGATCTTTTTGAAGTATAATTACTATTGTGATTTATCTTACGATTATAAGAATATACAATTTCCTTTTTTAAAATTACAGAGTTATGGGTCGCGTGCGTCTACAGAGCCAAATTTGGAAATTTTGAAATTAAATCAATTTTAATGATCTGTAAAAATAAAAGCAAATAAATGTTGTTTGTAATATTTTAGAATCGTTAACTTAGAAAAAGGTTCTATAAATAATTTATAATGACAACTATTTTTAATTTTTCAACAATACACATCGGAACTTGAATGAGTACCATTTGTCTCAATGAATAAAACGTAAAATATTAAAAATCCGTAAGAAGCAATGAAATTATATTCTAAAAGTCAAAGAATAATGAAATTTAAAATATTCAAGTAGTGAGTAAAACGCATAAAATGGAAGCAATTGTTTATTTCCCTTTATTTATTGCAAAGAAAAGTTGCATGATTTATCGATTAATTTTTATTTTGATAATGCTTCGAATCTTCTTTTTCTTACAAGTGTAATTGGCATATAATTTAATTCGTTCAATTAATGCAAATTAAGCAATGACTATCAATTAAGAAGCACTATTCAGACTGTAACGTGCACTTTGCATAAGTAACATACTTTCCTTAGTGAACAATTTACGAGAAGAAAATATGTTATACCTCCTTTAATTTAACTGCTGCTACCTTAAATCATATAATTTTAAATGGCAATAATTTGCATCATATTAATAAACTATAACCTTTTAAAGAGTAATGAGTGACATACTTGTATGAATAACATTGGATTTTTGCTTTGTTTTACATTGTATATTATTATGTTTTAGTTTAACAAGAAAATATTGTCTCAGTGCAAATAATTATGATTTGGTATAGCTTTGTATCAATAGAACTAAATTATGGTAAATTATAATATTGCAGAAGAAATACTATCCGCATTGCGTCGCAAGTACGACGCCAAACTTGTAAAAACTAGATTAAAAAAAATTAAAATTCAGAAAACGCCTCTTCTATATAAATATCTAGAAAGTCAAATAAGTCATAGAATCTTTTATAGTTTTTATAATTGTGGATGTTGATTTGTGTTTTATCCTACAATCGCATCAATTTTATTAAACGAAGAAAATGAAAAAAATAATTAAAAAATAAATTATAGTAATGAAATATTGAAAATATACAAATGCTCACGAGAATATGCATATGACTTATTAACTATATTTTAAGCAAATTATTCTTACAATAGTGTAAATTATGACGCAAAATAGTGGGTATCAAATTTAATAAAGAAATATTTTCTTTCGTCAACAAAAATAAATGTAATTACAAGAAATTATGTATCATATAAAATCTTCAAATTAGAATTATACAGTATCCGAAATCAAATAATTTAAAGAATCCTGATTTAAATATGAAAACCTCTTATTTTTAACTCTTATTATTAAAACAAATGTGCTTTTTTATTACATTCAATTTCTTGTTTTACAATCTTTCTTCTTTAACAGTTATAATTTCAGAAGCGTTGAATATTTAATATTGATTACATTCAACCACAATAAAATAATTTTATTTCTTCTGCGTACGCGAGTTCCTCATCAGGAGAAATTCCACTAAGCTAAAACTTTAACTCTCGAGTAACGTTACTTATCTTCCTTAAGTAACGGAAGTTCAATTTGGTACATATTCTTAAATAATTTCGAGATCAGTATCATCCTTTTAATTTGATTAGAAAATGATTTTATGATTCATTTTTCACAAAGCATAAAATGCATTGTTTTATAATAATGAAACGCAAGACACATTTTATTCAAATATTTTACTCAACAAAACAATTACATAGCCTGTACAGATCAACAAACTCACAATAAAACATCAATAAACTTTAAGGGTACAATGTGAAAATCCAATTACAAACTTGCAAATATGTGGCAGAGTAACAACAATGCTATACTATGAACTTCATTTACCAAATACTATCTGTCAATTGGCACATTGGTTTTTCTCTGTTTCGTATATCAACAGCAAGTTCAGCAAAAACTGTTGAAAGCAATTGTACATCAAATAGAGTTTTCATGCATATAACATATATATATCTCACATTTAGTATTTAACATTTCGCTCTTGTAGGCATAAATAATGCCAGGAATTATCATTCTCGAGGTTAATAGCATTACACATAAATGAAAGGAGAGAGAGAGCTCGTAAAAGACAATTATTCTCCTTCATTTTCCTCACATGCGAAATATGTGTGGTTTCTGGATGAAAGTTTTTAATTTATGAATGTCAAAAAAACTCTTACAATAAACAATCCTACACAGAATCACAAAATTTAGCTTTTTTTTAACTCTTCGAACACTTAAAATGATTACTCTCACACTTGATGTAAACTATCATCCATTTATCATAGTTAAATAAGATTCATTCCAATAATTTCGCTTAAAAATGTAATTAAAAATGTTTACCCTTTCGAATGTATGTTCATGAAGAATTTTAGCGTATTCTTAAAAACTATAATGTAATGATACTTAATATACAATCGTTATGTATTTTATTTTTATACTATGATTTTTGAATAATTTATTTTGAAGAAGTATATATTTATATTACTAGATATAACAATAGATGAGAATTATTTTGTTATTTTTTGATATCAGAGATAGAAGTTTAAATAAAGAATAAAAAATACTCCATTTTATAATAAGTTAAAATTAAATACAAACCATTTAATCCAAATAATTTATTTAATAATTTTTATTATGTATTGATGTATTGAAAAAATAATTTTACCGTTTTGATTAGAAATTTTGAAAAATTAAAAATTGAAGTATTTTTACCAGTATTAGTATTAAAAATTGAAGTATTTTAAAAGATTTTAATAAAAGGATTCAGCATTAGTTTGCATTAAATGTATATTGAGTATTTAGAAAAAGTATTAAGTCTTCAGAAAAAGTTTTTCTTTTACGTATATAAATATTAAAAACTTGGTTTGAAATGCGTAAATATTAAAATGTATTATTCGCAATCAATAATAGTTGGTATAAAAACTGAAATATTTGCAGGTTGCTAATTCAGAATTACTACTCAAATAAATAAATGTGTAATGTATTGATTAAAATTAGTATTAGAATAATATATGATATAGAAAATGAAATTTTTTTGCTTTACACTTTAAGCCTTTTCAAAATAAAATATAATTTACCTATATTTTTCGTTATTTGGTAAATTAATTTTATAACGTAAAATAATTTTTCAAAATTATTTTTGGTCGAAAACATTTTTCAGTGCATGCATAAAATTTAATATACTAAAAAGGAAGAAATTAATAATACGATGAAGAATTCTGCCGATTTGATTTTTCAAAAGCTAACTCAAGTGCATAACACACAAAAAATATTAATAACATTTTATCGAAACTAGAAGCAACATTTTTAAATAACGAATATTGCAATTTGCATAATTTTATTAAGAGATCTGAGTTCCACGTTTGTTAAGACAAGGAATTTTTGTCTCATATTTTGTAGGGAAATTACGAAAACCATTTCATTCTATAGAGAACAGAAATTATTCAATTCTATTTTATGTTGCGTTTTGAACTTTCAAAGATACAATATGAAAAATAAGGAACTGGTTTAAAAAGTGGAGTTGAAATGCATGTACTTTTTTTTCAATAAATGGATACAGCTAATTTTTTCCAATGACAACATTTTTCTGAAAGTATTTCTTCACTGGTAAATAAATATCTTGATGTCAGAAAATAAATAAGGAATTTGAAAACACAGTCTTGGAAACATAAATGCAGTTTCAAACATGCTCCTTAATGCACAAATGAACAATCAGAAGGCAGTCAGGTCCCTTCTTAATAATGACATCACTGCAAAAAAAAAAAAAAAAAAAAAGAAAACATGAAACAAATTTATTGGTAAGTACGTGTACATTGATTTTTTGAAATTGGGTTTAATATCTAAAAATAACTATTAAAGTACATTTAGAGTTAATATAACATTTTTAGAAAATCTGAAACTGTTTTAAGATATTTTTGATTTATAACAATGTCCATAAAATGTAGTATATTTATCATTTTATTTAATAGACATGACATTTTATATTGTCATCTAGTCATAATTTTACAATCAGCATTCGATTGGGGGGATTTAATAGGATCTAAATTGTAGAATTATTTTTGCTTTGAAGTTTGATGAATATAGAAAAATATTAATTTAATAGCTTAATTATTTTTAAATTGTTATATATATATATATATATCTATCTATATATATATATATATATATATATATATATATATATATATATACAATGCCTTTTTAAATTAAACTTTGTCTGGTTGTTTAACTTTACTTTTATTACTCTCAGTGTCTGTAAAGCCTGTTAACTCACTTTATGTATTGAAAGTAAACTCTCGATATCATTTGAAATAGTGTGAGTTTCTTTTCAATAAATATCGTACGAAAAGGTTAAGATATATAGTAGTCTGCATATATGTTCCTAAGCATTTGCTGAATAATTCATAACTTAAATTTAAAACGTAATATTTTTTTTAATATTTTTTCTTATATATATATTTGCCACTTTATTTGAAAGAATAAAATTTATAAATTTTTATGTTTACTTTTACTTATTGAAAGAAGTTGATCTTAAATTTTTGCTAATTACTTTATATAACTTTGCAATGAAATATTGAATCAAACTAAAAACATGTGTAAATTAGTTATCTCTAAGAACACAGGTAAATTTAATCTGTTACATATTGGTCAAATTTAATGAATTGTGGTAATCAAAATTAATTACAACAAAATTTTATTAAATATCACAGTAAAAATTGAAGAATTATTAAAATATTTTTTAAAATATACTCTATAATTAACTATTAATTCAGACGAAGTATAAGTTAATTTAAAATATTTTCATGATTAGAAAACAGTCATCAACAATGAGCAATGAAGAGGAATGATTTGAAATTTTTTTATTACGTCATATACTAAAGTATTGGTGTTTGTATTCTAAAAGTTTATATACTTAATCGAAAAATTCTATTAGCTCACAAGAAAGTGCTTGAAACTTTACAAAATTTTTGCAAAAGTATATGTGGTTCGCACTTTGATTTTAGATATGCTTATTACAGGAGATAAATAGAGTACATTCATTGAAGATTATTGAAATGGTACGTCAAATAGACACACATAAAATTTTCAAGATTAATAGTAACACTGCTATTATGTAACGCAGGGCTTCCCAACGTGTAATCCATAGACCCCTTAGAGGTCCACCGAAACTTTCCAGGGGTCCGTGGCCACTTTTGATCAGTGGATGCAGTTCGCAAGTGTTGGCCTGCAGATAGTTTAGTGCTGGTGGATGTGGCCTTCCTGTTCGACTTTCTGCAAACTCCATGGGTCGCTTGCGTGCCACGGTTTACGGCGCTCGATGCGTAGACACCGTCGTAGACTTTTACGTCCCTTTTTCTCGTTTTTCTCGAGATATCATTCAATGCTGAACCTCCTTCAAGAGTGCACCAGTTGCTTTTTGCACAGTTACTTCCAGAATTGATCTGTAGCTGAAGTCGGGATAATTGAAGAAGCTAGCAGCTGCCCTATCGCCTTCACAGCATGGAAAGCTCCTGTTGAAATTAATAATGAAGGAGGACGGCCAAATGAAGAACACTAATATGACGCAACACAGCCGGATTTATTATGCGAAACCTCTGCAAGTTAGTTGCAGTACTCTGGGGGAGTGGAATAACTAAAAAGCGTAAGTACAACGAAAGTTATTTAAAAATGGACTTCATCGAGACATACAAGGGTAAAGCTCAGTGAGTAATTTGCACGCTAGTCCTTCCAAAGTTTGATGGTTCCAGTTAAATTGCTTCTTCATTTTGAGGGCACTCACTCGGATCTCCATACTAAAGACATGGATTTTTTCAAGAAGAGCACTGAACTAACTGCTTCTAAACACTGCAGGAAAACTCATACAAGCACAATTGAGGAAAACTGACTAAAAATTTCTTTCTTGGTAAGTTATCGGTTGGCAAAGACATGCAAAGTTCATACCTTTGCGGAAACCCTCACAAAACTACGCGTTATCGAATTGTTTCTTGTATTGGACGAAAAGGCAATAAAACATATCTTCAATGCCACTATCAAGCAATACTGTCAACAAACGGATAGTTGACATGTCAAATTATGTGAAAGAATCTCTGGTTCCTCGCATCCAACACAATTCATTTCCTCTCTAAATACATTAATCTACTGACGTTACGAGATTAGCGAATTTATTGGCTTTTGTTCGTTGTGCATACTCGGGATGTTTCGAAGAGGACATCTTATTGTTCAAACCACTGCCAGCCCATACAAAAGGTGCTGAAATATTCTGTTTGTTGGATGATTTTTTTAAGAACCTATAAAATCCCATGGTCTAATTTCATCGATGTGTGCACAGATGGTGCAAAAGCTATGTCGGATTCAATGGTTGGAGCAATAACAAAAATAAAAGGTAGATCGAAGGATTTCAGTAATAGTCATTGACATGCTTTAGCTGCGAAAAAGATACCCGCGTCTTTCAAGAAAGTTTTAGATGAATCTGTTTGAATTATTAAATGCATAAAATCACGGCTATTGAAGTCCGTTCTTTGTAAAATACTATGAGAAGATTTGGGAAACCTTCATTATTCTCAGCTTCTCCATACAAAAGTAAGGATGCTCTCACGTGGGAATTTATTTTCTTGATTATATGAATTACGTTTAAAAGTCTAAGCTTTACATTTAGACTAGCATTATGCCAAATTAGCAGAGATTATTAATGACGAAAACTGACAATTTATACTTACTTATTTGGCAGATATTTTCTAAAAATTGAATGAAATGAATGCTTCAGTGAAAGGAGAAACTATAACTGCATCAGTCTCTGCCAACATGTATGCTCGACAAAGTTCGAGCGTTCAAGAGGAAAATCAATTTTTGGGCAAAGAGTGTGAAGAAGGGGAAGGTAGAGTGTTTTCCTCTTCGCAACGATTTTTTGAAAGACAAGACATTGTATATTAGGAACAATTTGTTTCATGAAATCTTCGAACTCCACCAAAGCTTGACATCATCGTTTGAGCATTATTTCCCAACAGCTCAAGATGAGACACTGCAGGAATACGAATGAGCGGTCAACGCATTCGGTGTATCCAAAAATCCAAACACTCTATTGTCAAATGAAAATGAATTGTTGATAGAAATTTCCCCAGAGTCACAACCTTTAACTCTGCTTTCGATAGTGATGGTTATTCACACATTCGAATACATTCGGTAAACAAAAAAGTCTACCTTCCATTGTTGAAAAAGCGTGTTCTACTTCCATTTGCCAAAACATACATGTGTAAATCCGGATTCTCTATCTATGCCGGCACCAACACTAAGTACCGAAGCTGTCTAGATACTGAATCTGACATTTATCACTAGTTGTCTAGTATAGAGCCCCCACTTCTTATGACAAAATTCTGTCATCAGAAGTAACTTCAACATGCACATGAAGATTACATTATTATTCCTACAGACTCATCTCTAGTAAAGAAGAACACATTGAGTTTCGTAGACTAGCAATGAATATTCCCGGACTATAACTTCTGTAGGTATTTTTTTGCAATTTCTATAAATTAATAATTAATTGAATTCTGTTTGTATTGATATTTTTGTTTTGAAAGTTAAAATATTATCCAACGAATGTTGCTTTTCTTTGTAATATATCCCTCTCCACTCAATTATAAATATGGCCAGCCTAGTGTGTTGAAAGATGCGAGTAAATCATACAGCAAGTATCTGAATATTGTGTGGAGATTCAGACTGATGGAAATGTAGTTCGTTTAAATTGTTTTCATTCATCATAAAATCAAAGATTTCAGGTCTGCCGTTGGGTGATTGAAAAAATGGTACTAGCATTCTGGAGTTTTCAATTGCGATGGGCTTCAAGCTGAATTTTACGAGTTAGTGTGCGCTTGATTGACAGGGGTTCACCGTGGAATTTATCCTGAAAAAGGGTTCCGCTAGCTAACAAGGCTGGGAAGCTCTGATATAGGGGATATTAACTTTTAATATACTTATAGGGGTGGTAGTATTCCTACAATGCGTTTCAATGAAAAAAGAATTTACATCAGAAACTTTTACAACGGGATCAAGGATATAATCTAAAACTCTACAGCAGATCTAGATTTTAAAGTTAATGCAATGTTACTATGTAAGAAGTACTTTTTTTATTTTGATAATGTCCAGATTGTAGCCGATTTGAATTTTGATTTACTATATCACCTTGTTAATCTTTTTTCTCATGATCCCATGAAATTCAAAACCATTCAATTTCTGTTATATTCAATGCTCAATCATTTTAACGTTCAGATGTAAATGCACTATTGGAATATAATCATTTCTATAATGTGTTTTTAATAATCTAGAACAGTTACAAAAGGTTGTTCTAGACACTGATTTTTAGTATTCGAGCTTCTAAATATTCACGATCCTTTATCTTTTGTTGTTTTCAGAATAATACGGATTCTCAATAGACATCATTTTATTAATTACATTTCTTGATTTGAAAATTTAATTTCCAATACTTACATTTCAGGTTTAAGCAGTGTACCCGTTTTCCTATTTCTTCCACTCATATAAATTGATGAATTTAAAGTTATTATATTTTAAAATAATCTAAAATTAAAAAGCGAATATTTAAAATTTAGATTAAATATGCAATCAAATTTTTAATCATTGGGGTTATTGAAACACGCATTTTAAACCGTGTTAATAATAAGATGACTTCTGTTATGTGCAACTTTTGGAGGCTGATCAATACTTTACAAAACATTTAGAATGGCACATAATCATTTTATATACAAATTTGTGAGCTATAAACAGTTCCAGGAACGGTAATAAGAAAGCTCTGGAAACTATTCTTTGTTTCTGATCATATTTAACCATAGATAATTTGTGTTTTAGTTTTGCAAGTTCAGAAAGCTTACTAATTTCAGAAAGTTTACTAATTTACGAGAACATTTATCAGTATTATTTGTAATTATACTTATTTTGAGAAAATGCTTAGAAACATATATGTCATTAAGCAACTTATTATAAGGTCACAAACTATTTCAATGGTCACAAACTATATAAAGAATATTACATTTTATTAGCAAGACAATTTAATGCATAATGGTTTAATCACGATATATGCCAGAAAAAAATTTTATATACTGTACCAAGTAATAATTAAAAAGTAAATGATGTATCTAACACATCGTTGTAAATATGAATATTCAATTTTGTATCATTTGATAAAAACGTTTTCTTAATATAATACAGAAATAAGTAGTTTTATAACTGTTTTCTTGACTCATGAAATTAATTTTGTTATAAGAGAACTTACAAATTAGAAGTTAAGTATTTTAACTGCATTTGTACCTGTATTTTAACTGCGCCTGTAGCAATGACAATGTTTTTTTGCAGGTCAATTATAAGTATATGAATTTCATGATAAAACAATCTTGGAAAAAGTTGAAATATTGAGACATAGAAAAAAAATTCCATACTAACTAAAACTGTCGATTCCTTTTTAAATTATGAAGGAAAATAGAATTATACTGTCCTTTTAAGTATTCAATTAATTATAAGCAACAAATTGCTGATATTTATATGGTCCTAAAATATTTGCGCTAAAATTTTGAGTAATTACATTGCTTTTTTAAAGAAAACATTATTTTCCAGTATTTTACATGCAATTTCGTATTTATTAGAAAATATCAACTGGTTTAAAAATTTCTCGCATGATTGCATGTATCCCATAAAAGAAACATGAAAATCATACTATTATGTTAAGCGATAAAAATTAATATCTTGATACATTTTCAAAAATATTTTGATTCCTTTAAGAATACGATCATAGACTGTTCCAATCTAGAGAAAGCAAAATATTAAGTTGTGACAACCCAGTGTTGATGAAAATCAAATTATTGTAATGCAATCAACTTGATAAAATTGAGTCGCACTTAAATCTTTTAAAAATGAAAATTGACTGTTGAGTGGTACTTGAATATTGTATTCCATATATGAGTTCCAAGATAATTGGTGGTGACTTTAAAATAATGGTTTATAAGGCTTTCCATTATCCACATAATTTAAGATTCTGAATAGGTAATTGAAATAATGAACTCAACTTTAAACACTAAATTTGTGAAACACATTTCGATAATTACTTAGAAAAGTAGCAAATATTCAAAATATACCAAATAAGTTGAAATAATTTAGAGATTGCTGATTTTCATGAGCTCTTTTTTACGAAAAAACTTAATTTTTTGCATGGAAAAACAACATCACATATGCTTTACAATTTTGAATATTTATAAGCTTTTAAAACAAAATTGTGTAATTATTTTTAAGAAACAATTCATTTATATTTTCTTTGAATAAGCTTAAATACAAAAATTTTAATCTTGCCTAAATATGTATTTGATGTTAAATATACTGAAAAAGGAAAAGTTTAGAAAAAAATTGATTCAATTTTTTAAAGTGTACGCAAATTTAAGCGCAAAGAAAACTAAATGTAGCTGAAAAATGTTTTGCATTGTGTTTTTATTATTTTTTCATTTTAAATGAAGATTTATTTCCACATATTCACAAAGGTGGCGAAATTGTGAGCTGCAATTTATATAAAATGTAAAAACAATGAATTAGACTACGTGAATATCTAGTTATATATAAACATTTGGGTTATTCAAATTATAATATGTTTAATGAAAAACATTGTTATAAAATATTTTTGATGTTGGTTTCCAAAAATAGCTTTTTGTAAACCTATTTGAGTAAAGAACTGATAACTTTATCGAAAACTATGATGAAAGATTACAGGCGTCTGAATTTTTCATTTACGTAAATAAGAAACTACTTCTAAAAAAAGCTATTAACTATACTAAACTTTCACAGAAATATGAAAAAAAGTTATACTTTCCAAATTTATAAGATATATATATTCAGTTTGTATAAATCGCAGTAATTTCAATTACTAGCATCAATTTCTTTAACATTCACATTAAGTAAAGATATGTCAGAGAAATGTAATGAGTCTATAATTTTGAACTGAAATGAAAAGTTATACACACATTATTCTGTTTACAAACCTCTTTATTATAATTAAATTAAATAAAAATTTCTACAACTTTTACATTTTTGACCATATCATCTTCCCTTGAAAAGGTTATGCTCAACATTTATGATTGTTAAAGAAAATAATGTTATAAATTAAGTACTAAGCAAAATAAATAAATAAGGTGGGATTTATTTATTTGCTTTATAAAACTTATTTGATTTGTTTGCGTTATGTTGTAATTATTTCCTAAGGTTGCTATTAATATCAGTCTTTTTTCTTATGTTAGCAGGTTTGGAAACACAAGTTTCAGAACTCCAACTGTTGGTATTGAACAGAAGATTTTGTAAGGAGCATTTTGTATAAAGAGCGTATTCGATCCTTCTCAGGAAATGACGTTAATTGATGTGCAATGTGTACATCTGGGAGTCTTCACTAGATTGCAACAGAGCATCATTCTTTGCGATTTTCAAGCGGGATTTCATTATGGCCTATGCTAAACTGCATCTCAGCGTTCGATCCAATTTAAACGTTAATGAGTTCTTTTGTAAGAACAATCTAGCAAGAATAAGCCTTGAGCCTCAGTTTATCCAATACAAGATATTAATTATTCACTGCTTCTAAGCATTTATTTCTCTCTAAGATAATAATTAATATTATTGTTTATCGCACTTCAATATATAAAATTTTATATTTCTAAAGTTAAATATGTTTATATTTTGGAATGTTTCAAACAATAAACTATAATAAAATTTTACGTTAAATAATTTCTTATGTTTGATTCAGTTAATCTAGAAAATAAAAAGAAGGAATTTATATTAATTAACGTAATTAGAGTAATCAAAATCTTTATAAATGGTATAAGGTTTATAGGGATAACCCAAAAATAAATAAATTATTATTTTATGAAAAATATACATATTTTTAGTTTATTATTTACTTAACTTAATAGTGTTACATTAAAAATATTAATTTTGATTTCATGAAATTTTGAAGTACTTCCAAGCACGGAAAAAATAATACACTCAAAGAATTCTCTAAGGAAAATATCAATTTTATAATTCTTCAGAATGCTCTTATTCTGAAATCGGTATCAGTAAAAGAATAAAAAATAAATTAAATTAAATATTTTTAAAATTGGTTGCAATATTTGAATGGCAGTTGTTAAAATTAAGGAAACAAATCTCAGCAAGCAATCCGGGATTTTTTTCAAATAAAATCTAGGCTTTTCATATTTTGTTGGCAGCAACAATTGGAAGAAATATTGCTGTGACAATCATTCCTTTTGCTTCCCTCTTGATTGTTTCAGATTGATTCAATTGACAATAATATGTTCAAGGACATTCATTTCAGACTGTTAAGGTTTATTTACACTGTTCAATTTACGAAGGTTCAATGCTCTTTCAGTCAACAGTATGGGAAAATTCAAACTCTGATTTCTTTCAAGAGCATTTTATATCAAGTTTATGATGACCTAGACCATTGAAGCTAAAGTGGCATTTTGTTTTGAACTAAGGAGATGCTTAATATAAATGGCTGTTTCTAAAAATCTAAATCTTTTAAGCTCTTTAACATTTTTTTATAACATTATAGTCAGTTTATATAGATATGTATATATATATCTTTTAATTCATTAATCTATTATAAAGTAATAAATTCAGTTGATTAGTTGTAAAAAACTATGAAGTTTTAGAGATAGTTTTAGAAAAAGTGTCCTAAACTAAATTTGAAAATAATTTAATGTAGAATATAAACAATGAACAAAGAACTACGAATTTCTTCATTTAAATAAGGAACAAGCCTAATCATAAGGAATGTTGATTATTGGGATGCACTTATGAACTAATGTTGCGCAAATGTTTTTGAATTCATTTTATCTGATTTAAATTAAAAAATAATGAAATTAAAAATATTATTTTCATTGAAAATTTAATCAATAAATTTATATGTATATTAGCGTCTATTGCGTATGAAATAAATGCTAATATTTTATTTATTTTATTGTTTATAGTCATATGTTCAATTCGATTTGCTTGTTCAAATTTTTAGTGTATAATTATTTTTAATTGAAAACAAAATTAAAAGGGAGGCAAAGTATTATGTTAGGGGAGAATAGCATTAAAATATGAGATTTTCTTTATTATATCAAGTTTGTAATGTTATATTTCTTACATTCAGAATACATTAAATACTTGAAAAGAGAAAAATGTAAATCTGCATAAATTCAAAAAAATATAGAGTAGAAAAATATCTATTTTATATATAGGTTTCCTCGCTAATTCTAAATTCTAAAATAGCATATACAGTATATTATCAAGAATTTAAGCTTTAAAATTCCATTAATAAGTTTTTTACTATGTATTCATTGCTTAAACATATAAAGTCATTACCATTATATATTCTTTCATATGATTAATTTAAAGCAACGGTAATAAAGTCTTTTTATTGAAATTGAGGTTTTCATCTTTCATAGACGATTAATTGTTCCATTATCAAGATTTACATTTCTATTAACATTTCGATACCTAGTTATTTTATTATTGCTGGATGAAATCATGAACATGAACATTTTTAAGTATATTTTTTAATAAATTATATATTTTGAAAAGATTTATGTTTGGCATCACTTATTCACTAACGGCAATAATGAGTATAGGGTTTCATAAATGACATACAGGAAAATAAATGCACTTTATATTTATACTATGTGATATCCTAAAATTGCCTATATATATATATATATATATATATATATATATATATATATATACATATATATATATATATATATATATATATATATATATATATATATATATATATATATATATATATATATATATATATATATATATATATATATATATATATATATATATATATATATATATATATTATGTGCATTATATGTATATATATAATGCACTTTTATCTTTCTTAAATAACCTTTTAGAATTTAAATACAAATACTCCAGGTTAAAATATCAACGAAATAATTTAGCAGAAAAAGAACGGGATTTGGTGGTTACATATCTGTTGCAATAATTTTAGTACTGGACTAGTGATTTTTTTTGTGATTTTGTGTGAGATAGATAACGTTTTTTTAGCACTTTAAATAAAACGTTTTTAATTCACTTATTTAATCAAAAATAAATTTCATCATGACGTTTCAAAATACTCAAGGAGTTGAAAAAAACTAAATACTCAATCAAGAGTTCAAAAAAGTCTTGAAAAATGTTATATAACTCTAAATTATATATATTTGAGATTTGATATAAAATATATAATTGATCTTATATATAACTAAGATTTTTGAGATAAAATCTACTATAGAAGGAGTGTTTGTATAAAGAGGAAAAATATTTTTCAGCTAAAATCGTGACAGCAAAGAAACGCTTATAATTTTTATGAAATTATTTCTTTTTAATGAATCACATTATTTACAACTTTACATTTTGCAAACACTGCGGGAAATGTTGATCTGAAAACTCATATAAAGACTGCTAATGTCTAAAGTGACAATTAACCATTTTCAAGAAAAGCTAAATTTTTTGACATCCGCCGGAAACTGTAATTCAATTTTTTTCTATTAAATAAGTTGAACAAGGAAAATAAATAGTTGGTATTTTCATTAATTTTATTGAATTAGGGAAATGATTTTTTCGTTTTATTTATAAAAATCCCCTTCTATATATCATTTCAATTATCCAACATTTTGCATCATATGCACATTCGCCAAATATGGCATTATAGTTAGGCGAGAAGAAACTTCAAATCGTATCAATTAATAATATTGTTACTCACATGATAATAAAATAGCATATTACTTCATCTCTGTGAATATCTGTAAGATTTTCTTTGGGCTCCGGAATGACTACAATCTGTATTTAAATGAAGAAAAAAATCAAAATATTTTAAAAGTTTTATTAGCAAAAAAATTTTATGTTTTCATTATATGTATTACTAGTTTATAAAACTCTATCATTCAGATTTGTGTAAGAATATAATGAGATACGAAGATAAAATACATCACCTTGCAGCATTTCGCTGCTGCGATATTCATCTTTGAGTTTCGTGTCCATTGACTCCTTCCAGAGTATACTACTCGAAGAAGCTCCAACTTCATCTATACAAGAGCCTTTACTAGCTGTAAATGCAAATAGAATGATTTTGTCCACAAAATTCATATTTCACAATTATGCCAAGACTATGCAAATTTCATGAACCAATTTTATTAAATGAAACGTAACTAAATTATTTATATTAGGTGGAAAAGTTAAAGTTTACTTGTGTAATCTATATGAATCATTCACAATTTGTGAATTAATAATTACTAAAATATATGCCGCAATAAATAATATTAAAAATGAGAATTCAAATGAATCATGGAATTTGTACAGACAGGATCGTCTTCAAAACCTTCGGTAAAATCATAGAAATGATTGATGTTGACTAGAATGCTAGCAGTAGTATGATCCCTAGGAGCTAAAAATCAACTTAAAGCAATTTTAAACCATTTCTAATAGCTGAATTGCCACACTAATTATAGTAACTTGTAAAAATCCTTTTGAGATAGGTGTATGTAGTTTTGCTGCCATAAATTGAAATATTAATTATAATAAGAAAACCAGTTATATTGAATTTTCATATAGCTTCGCATATAGCTAAACATAATGAAATCGGCCCATTTCTTAAACGATATTGACTGTGGATTGGAAATGACACTTTTTGAAAATTTATGATAGCAAACATTATTTTGCAAAAACGAATGAAGTTAGATCTCAGTAAAATGCTTATACTACAAAATTTCCTTAATGATAAAAATTTGGCAATAAGAGAAGATTACTAGGGTTTTTTCTCAATTAATAACCAATAATGTTATGAGAAAATTATTATAAAGAGCTACTTTTAAAATGGCAACAACCTGTAGAACAGAATAGTTCATATTTGATTAAAATTAAAAAAGTCAAGCAAGTTAAATAGAGTTGAAAAAAATTAAATAAATTCATACCATAAAATTTAAAAATTGTAAGAATTATACTTTACAACTAAATTTGAGAAAATATAACAAATTTAAATCAAATTTCTTTCAAATTTAATTCAAAATCTTTTTTAAACTGAAATCAATTGAAATACAATGAAAATCGTTTAAACTCAATTCTGATTTTTACAAATTAATAAGTTTATCTATTGTCATGATATAAAAAGGAAAAACTAAAGACAATACATATAACTACATACGTTACGTACAAAAGTTTAATTAATTACATATAATTCAAATTCATTTTGCGTTTTTTACTTCATTAATCATATAAACTCAATACATTCATTTTCAAAATTATAAGAAGTTTTAAGGATTTTCATTACAATTGAATATTACAAATTAGAATTATTTAAAATCATGCTCATGCAAGCAACTTTTTTTGTATCATACCTTGAATGAAGAATTCCGGCATTTCACCTAAAATATAGAAAATTATTTAATAACTGCAAACAAATTAATTACAAACATTTATGAAGAAAGGTACACTTTTTAAAATGAAATGATTCAGTTACACACAGTTAAAATAATTTTTTAGCGATCAACATCGAAAAATAAATTTTTATGTTGAATTTTTTTAATATAGTTTTTTATTTAAATTAATAGTTCTATAAAAATATGAATAAATATCACTATAATTATGGCTTGTGTAACTTATTTAGTTTAAGTTTTTTTTCAATGTATCGATTAAGAGCCAAAAAATATTTTATTTACAGTTACGTGACTTAAAGATGCATGTAAAATTACTATATATATACTATATATATAAAATTATTTTATTTACAGGTATGTGATATAAAGATGCATGTAAAATGAATATATATATACTAAAGTAAGAGACTGTGGATAAAAATAATTTATGTGTGATTTAATATTAAAATTAAAACTGCAATTAATTTTAATGTAGCCATGAATTTTGATAAAAATAAATATCATTTCAGAAAACATGAACATAATGTTTATTTTTTAAAAAAAACATGAGAAATCATTAGAAGTATGTATTTCTAATGAAACTTTTGTGTTATTTTTCCAGTAAAATTGTTATAATATCTTAAGATATATTTATATAAAAAAATATTAATTTTCGTATTTGAAAAGTTTTCCTTAATCTAATGTTTGAAATGTATTTACAATTATTTATTTACCGTAACTTCTCAGCTTCTTGTTTAATATTTTTATGTAATTTTGTTATTATTATGCATTTTATTTTCTGAGTAATAATATGTTGAGTATTCCAAAATTTAAAAAGAATAATAATTTACGCATTGAAGTATTAAAATTACGTTACTCACTTGAGGTTTGTAAAAACACCGCTGGGTCCTGGATTTTATTAGCAGAAATGTAATTTTATTAAATTACTCTCATTAAAGAAACTGAGTCATGATGAAATCAAAAGGAGTCTGGACAAAATTTCCAGCAATGTTTGCAGCAGCATGGAGTCTCAGTTTGGTTAGTGAAATTCAGTCAGTTTGGTGACTATATTTTATATTAGCAATGATGTGTGCTATATCATAGACAGGGAAGGGCAGCCTTTAATGGCTTGATTTATAAAAGAAAAACCAAACTCTTCTAAATGGCATGGCTTCGTGTTTTTTGACGAATCTTGGTCCTTTTTATAACATCAAGATTGTTGCCATCATGTTTAATAGTACTATAGAAAATATGTATTGCCACACAGAGTGATTTTAACTGCAATGTATTTACCTACTACCAAGAATTTTGCATAGAGTGTTTTTGATACATACCATTGCATATTTTGTTAGCCTTCATTGCATTGTTAGCCGCAGTCATTCTATTTCTTTTAAGTCTCATAATTTTAGCTTAATTTTAGATTTGCAAAATATTATGTTTCAGCATGATAATATACGAACCTTATATTGCCAATATTCTTAAGACTTTCTTTGAATAGAAAATATTTGACTGTTGTTCTGCCCAACATGGTATTGAGAGCAGGTACTAATATCTAATTAATGGTAATTAGTTATTAAATACCGGTTACTACAGTTGATTAATTGTAGCAGCATCTTAAAATAGACATCGTACAAGGATACTGTATCCATCCGTACCATCTAGTCTGATTTCAAGATAAATATTATGAAATCATGAATATTATGAAAATTAATATTTGTTATCACTGTAAATATTTAAGTTCTTAAGAATTGCAGAAAATATGGATACTCTAAAATATTGAACCTTACACACATTCGAGAAATAATTAAATTCATAACAACTTTCTTTCATTGGTAAAAAATTTCTTAAATGAAACGGTAGATTTACTACAGTGTTTAAAAGGGTTATATATTTGAACAATAATTAATCTCTGCATAAAAAATTCCTGTTTTTTCCAAAAGTGTATTTAAAAAAGGATTTTTAGACAATCAAAATAATTTCACAAAAATGTTACAGAAAACAACCTTAAAATGATGGGAAATTTTAGGTAAGAATCCTTAAATGTAAAGTTTCACTCCTTATTTTACATCTTCGTTCGATCCACAAAAAGTGGTTTTATACTTTAAATAATGGAGAGAATTTGATGAATATATTGAAAGTTTGGAAATTGTAAATAAAGTTTTAAAACTATAAATACTTAAATTTTGCTTCAAATTTTATAAATTACAATAATAAAAGAACATTTGATAACAGGAATAATTAAATGGGTAATTTATAAATCTAGAAATTGAAAATCGTTAGTGATTTTACTCATTGTTAAAATTATTTTCTCTTTTTATTTACTTAGTGATCATGTTGTCGTATAGGAAATTTCGAAGAATGATTTTGATATTTGCCCATCATAAGGAAATATTCTATCTCATGAAACTCATGTACATTATGAATGAAGAAATATATATTTTAAAAATTTTTCAATATAAAAATACATAACATAAATGAAGAACATATAAATATATGAAAAAAGTAAACGAAATTTCACACACACAATAATATTTTTATGTATTTTTACAAAAATTCACAATTGTAGTTTGTAGTGTTTGAGTGGCCTTTTTTTTTTTAAATACTAAGTGATTTATTTATATTTTAAAGGAAAACATTAAAAATTATAATTGTGCTTAAAAATGAAATAACCCCCTAAAGTATTTTATGTAATTTAAAATGTGTATTTTAAATGCATGCAATACGTGATTCAATAGTCATATATTTTACAGTTTATAATTTCTTACATAAAATGCATTTTATGAATTTTCATAAGCTCATGATAATTGCATTGTTAAAATGTAAAGCAAAATAAAGATAAACTAAGATTCTGAATTTGAATACAATATAAGATCGATTTCAAAATATAAAAGAACCTTTTACCCGGATAATGATATACATGAAAGTCAGATCTCGGAGGACGAGGTGTTCTTTTGACTGTAGCATATAAAGGTTCCTCCATTGATGCCTAGAAAATGAACGTAACTTACTTTAAGATTTATATACTAAAAAGAATTCGATAAATCATAAGAAATACTTTAATAAATCTTAGATTGAGTTTTATTACAAATGTATGATTTATTTTTTATAGAAATAGGACATGTAAATTCTCTCTAGAAGTCATCATACTAGAATATATTTTTTATAGATTATTCTAGTTTTTATATCTATGAGAAGATTGACTACAAACTACGAAATAAAAGAGGAGCGGTGATGATTTTTGCTTACAAAATATATGAAAAAACTTCAAATGATATCTTTATAAAATGATGTTAATTATAACTAATTATGTGTTACAAGTATTGATGTTAATTTGATAATGATTTTAATTTCATAGTGATTTTAATTTAATAATGATGTTAATTTAACAATGATGTTAAAAATAACTATTGTATTGGTGGAATAAACATATCATTTATACTGGTGAAAGATTGCGAAATTAAATAAAATGTACACGTTCTTATTTTACGTGAATAAGCAGTCAGCTCTTACTTTATTTATCATTGCTAACAGCAAGAAAGAATTTGAAAAAAAATAATGAATTAGAATTCGTTTTTTGATTTTGATTGTTTTGGTATTTATGAATATAGCTCCATAGTACTTTCTTTATAGAAACTGATGGTTGTGTATAATTATAATTATTTAATGGTTATAAGTGAGTATTTTCAATCTACTTATTGATTAAAAGTTGCGTGTCGATTTCAAGCCTAATTTCAATATGGAAGTGAGGAATGTAGACCCACATATTCTCTTTTTATGAATTTACAATTTATTTTCTAAAACAAGTGATTCTCTATCATATAAGTACATTTTCAAATCATCCAGATAAGGTTTAAATAATGCATGTATTATCAAAACTCAAGATATTTCTCTGAGTGATCACCAAGGTCATTTACATTTTTTCAGATATAGATTAGATTATATATTTTCTAAGCAAATGATTTTTACTTTTTTTTATTATACTTTTGGCTATCCATTGCATAATATATTGCTTAATAATTTAAAAATTTTGTAATTTTATTATGATTAGAGAATATTAAATTATTAATTTGTTTTATTCACTTTTATTACTAATAAATATTTCGAACACACACATACCTTTATATATATATATATATATATATATATATATATATATATATATATATATATATATATATATATATATATATATATATATATATATATATATATATATATATATATATACATATATATATATATACACACATACACACACTGCCCGACATTGAAAATGGAACTCCAAGAAGTTGCCAGAAAGTGACAAAACTCGGTAAACAAAGAAAGACTACAAATTCAAATAAGTGATTGGTATTTCGTAAAGATATGGGTAATACAGAACGAAAACCGGATCAGTACATGAGGTTATAGGACTGGCGATTCACTAAACAACACATGAATGCACAGATTCAGCGAGAGTGGGGATGGCCCTGAGGAATGGTTCCCCATTCTCTGTCAGCTATTCGCCAAAGTGCATCTTTCAAAGAAAGCAGTGGCAGGGTCTGAAAATGACATTCAATCATATACCAAACGTGTCCGATTGATAAGGGATCTAGCAAGCATGTTGGCTATAGGACTGGCCAACATGCTTGCAAGGAAGGAGCTCTAAGCTTTGCAGGGCATCCTGGCTGATGCAAGCAATATGCAGTGAAGAGTCATCCGGCTGATAAAGGGCATTGGGCATCTTACGAAGGATGGAAATTGTCATGAGCCACAGCAAATCATTAAAGAAAATTTGAACTGACATAGTACGTGACAATGTACTAGAGTTGACCTGGAATTGTACGCAATGGCATCTCAAACTATAGCACCGTCACATTACGAAGACTGTCATTGACCCCACAAATAACAGACCAACATCTGGAATGGTGTCGGATTTTAGCGTGATGATCTCATGCCCTCAGCAATTAATCGGTGACAAATTTTTCTGCTTGATATAGAAGAATCCAAGCTGCCTTGCATATGCTGAAGAATTTTGGCAAACGTGCTTTGCTAGGTTTCCACTTTCCCATCGGACGCATTAATACACATGAGCTGACGTCAATCTGGCTGCATCGGCCATCGCAAACGATCCACAGTTCTTTGTTCCAACCATCTTCGCTATAGACGGTACACTGTGGTCGCATGCTCATCACAGTCCGATCACCATGCCCCTTGTAAACTTGTCTGTCTCCTGGAACTGACTCCATTCACGATGGCCTGCATTCTCTCCAATTACAGGCGTCCTTTGCGACAATAGAGAACTTTCAACAATTATTTTCAAACAGCAATATCTGTGCGAATAGTGCCCACTCACTCGGTTCTTCATCTTATATCTTATCCTATGTGTGTTGGAGAGCTACACACTTCACACCATATGCATCACTCTGAAATTTGCATAGTTTTCTTACCATTTCTTCTTGGTGTTGCATTTTAAATGACAGGCAGTATATATATATATATGTATATATATATATATATATATATCTGTGTATATATATATATATATATAATCTGTGTGTACATGTATGTATATCTGTGTGTGTGTATGTATGTATATATATATTTATTAGTTTAATTTTGTACATAAGGTTAAATTTTGTAAATGCTTATAAAATTATACTTTTAAAATTAATAAATGAAAACATGATCATTTAATTCTGTTAATAGTATTTAAAAATATTCTGCTTTTGAAATTTAATATTTAAAAGAAATAATTCATTTTAGTAATTTCGGCATTTCTAGTAGTTTAAAGTATTAAGCCTTTAACTTTCGCGCCACATACCTTTTCGATCAATATATAGTTCACATATAGGCGTCTATATCGAGACGGAATTACGCAGTAGCAATTAGTATCTTGGATGCAATATAAGATATTTCAATCCAGTTCTATAACAATCGGGGCAACTAATTCATCATTAACATCACCGAATAAGTATGAACTATCTTAGGCAGCTAGTAGATGCAGTGCATTTTTGAAATGTGAAATTAGGTTTGTTTTTTACATAGAATATGAAGTTGTAGATTATTAAGAAATGACGTATGATTTTGTAAATCTTTTTTTTTTAAAAAAATTAGCAAATTTATGTGAATTTATTTTGCATCTAAAAAGTGACAGCTAATATATTAATGCATTCAATTATTTCTACATATTATTTATTGTATTAGTTATTATATTTCTTTTTCTCTTACTGTTCGTGGTAGATCAGTAGCAAATTTCTTCTTTCCTAGGTTAGAAAAACTGATCATCTCAAAATGAAAATATAAACATATTCAACTATTAAATAATGAGAGGTAGTTGCTTTATTTAATATTTTGGCACATTAGTTGCGGATATTTTGGAATTTTTTCAGTTTAGATGTAGGTAAATACTTTATTTCTACAACATGTAAAAATGAGTATATACATGTATTCGTAAAAACCTGTTTCAAAATAAAACTTCATCTATTTTTACTTCAGTAACATTTTTAATTATTGGTCTCTTTAAAGTAATTGGCATATATTTTGTATTAAAATTTAAATATTTTATAAAAAGTATTTATTATATATATATATATATATATATATATATATATATATATATATATATATATATATATATATATATATATATATATATATATATATATATATATACATGTATATATATATATATATATATATATATATATATATATATATATATATATATATATATATATATATATAATAATATATATTTCTAATTACCAATATATATATATAATTGGTAATTAGAAAGTGATAGCGCAGAAAATCCATATTTTATGAATTAGATTTAAGTATTTTATTTTATGAAGGCATCATCCATAAATCGATAATTATTGCTGATTAGTTTTCAAAATTTTTTTTTAACATTGATGAAACTTCTTTTCATGCATTATTTTTTTAAAAAAACTGAACTAAAAACATTGCATAAGACTCGCATTTATGGAAAAAGGTAAGTTTAAATGAAATACTTGATTTTTCATTATTTCTCTTGCTGTGTGTGCTTAAACTTAAAGGAATAACTATATTAGAAACGAAAAAAGCTCATATTATGGTTCCATAAAATAATTTCTTTCACTCTAATGTAAGGGCGAATTATTTTCATTTGGAGCAGGTGCTCCAAGCGTCCGAATGTTTTTTAGTCTCTTTTGCTTTGATAATACTGAAGATAATAAAAAAAAAAAGATAGTTAATAGAGTAACCACATTTCCTGGAATGAATTATTATTTCTGATGAGCTGCAAGTCATATTTGTTGACACAAATTGATAGTTTTCAAACGATAATAATTTGATGCTTAAATAAGTAATAATTTGAAGCTTAAATACTCTTTCCAATTATTTTATTTATTAATTGTCTAATATGCAAGCTTACTAAATATCTCTTTCTTTTACCTATGAAGTTAAATTATTCAACTAATTATGTTTTATGTTTATATAAATTATATCATTAATAAAAAAAATGCAATCTCTTTTTATGATTTTTAGACTAATCTTTGACAAAAATAATTTTGTAAAACGCTTTCTCACAGCCTAATTTAAGAATTAATTTTTGTTTTGTAAAATTTATTTTATAACTATATTCTACAATATCTTTGAAGGTAAAATATTTAATTACTTAAATTATTTTTTAAGTGATGTTCAAAAGTATATAATTTATTATCATCTTTTAAATATTTCCATCATACGTGATAGATAATAGTATGAATTACATTGAGATTTACTAATAAAATAAACACATGAATGGAAAGTTTAAATATTCCAAATTTATCTGTGAGGATAGTATAAAACTTTAAAGTCAACATTTCTTAAGGATTCATTTTTAAACCAGTCGTAAAAATTATTAACGTCAAAGTATTTTTTTATCTATTTCTAAAATTTGTGTTTTTTTCATACGATTAAAGAATTCATGATTATTTTGAATATTCTAAATAATTTCTTATGAACGTTGTCAAATAAATTATAACCATAAAGAAATATTATAAATGATTATAATAAAATGAATAATGATAAAATCTCTACTGGGGGGCACCCAAATTGCAACAGCAAGAAAGAAGAGGCATCACAAGAAAATATATGTAAATAACATGTTGACAAAGTATCAAATGATTAAATTTATAGACTTCTGTAAAGTGTGGTTCCTTCCAAAATCAATAGTTTTAGTACTGCCATTGTAGGAGATAACCGGAACCACACACCCCGGCACTGATTCAAAGAGAATTTATATTTGTTCTTGGGGTATAGCAGCTTCCACACGTAACCATAGATGATTTGGTGAGGCAGTTGGGGATATAATCTGGGTCAATCATTGAGTAACCATGGACCTCATGTTTTTTACCTGTGAAATATCCGGAGAGCGTACCGACAAGGGAAGCAATTCTGCCTGGCGATAGACGAAGAATCTTTGGACAATGGATGCCACGTGTGCTTGAATATTATCCTGTTGAAATACGACTGTGGGCTAGCATGAAGGTAAGGAAAGACAACCGGCTTCAACTCCTCTGAGATGTAGCGATGGCTGTTTAAAGCCTCGGCAATGGGAACAACAAGAGTGCGAGAGTGAGATCCAGCATCGCCCCATACCATATTGCCCGGTGCAGAATCAGATTGGCGGTGCATAACGCAGCTTCTCAATATCCTCTCTTCCCTGCGTCTACAGACTCAAATGAAACCTTCGTGGTATTTCAGATAGTAACGTGACTCGTCAGTGAAAACAATTTATTCTGCCGACCACATCCTTCTTTCATCGCAACATTTATAGCGGATGCATCTGTTGTTTTGTGTCAAAAATAGACGAAGCAATGGGCATCTTGCGGTCAGACCACTCTGCTGTAAATGGCGTCGAATGATACACACAGACACTGGACAAAGCGTTACAAATTGAATGTAGTGTGTTACGGTTCTTGATGTGGCTGAACGATCCGTCATTACCATATGCATATTTTGCCCGCCATGATATGAAGTGGTGCACTGAGGTGAATGCGCTTGAACACGTCAGTCCGTTGTACCCTCTTACGATCACATATCCGCATTATAGTTTTTGGTTTCGTCAAATACGACTACCAATTTCCCTGAAAGATAATCCACCACAATCTCATTAGGCCACTATCGTTCTTATGTAGAACTCGGATACTTGATTAAAAATGATCACTGTTTTCTACAACGAATAATTCGCATATAATTGTGTAAAAAAAAAAGAAGTTAAACTTGAAGCTGTCGAAATTTCCAAGCCTTAAAAAATGCTTTGAAGTGATACCAGAAGAGGGGGTGATGTGATATACGCTGAAATTCTAATCAATCTCACTTCCGCTAATGCGTATTGTAAACTTCATGTTATTTGCAAGCTTACTTCAGGGTATTGCATATACGGTGGCCAGCAGTGTAGTTTACATAAATTTACTTTATTTATACTGTGTAAAAATATTCTTACACTGCGCTGTTTGAATACATACATGTATAACGGTGCAAGCGAGTCCTGGACTGTACCTTGAGGTTAACGGGTTTGGATTCTCGTTCATTACCACGCAGCTCTTAATTTTCAACCATAATCAAGTGATGAGGTTGCACCTGAACTGACTCCTACATTCACGACACACCAGTGGAAGTACTTAGAACGTCAGATACAAACGTGGACACTTCCCTAACCCACGGAGCTCCAGCAACTCAGTAAAGATGAATTTTTGTTCACCCTCCCAATCACTGCTCTGGGCAAATGATGCTTCACTTTGCTGATCTTTAAGCGGTGTAAAGCTACTGAGCTACTGGAGTTCACGTTGTGTGAATATGTTTGTTTGATTTAACATCCATAATAAAATGAAAATCAAAAATTATAAAAATATATTTCATATGTATGCGTTACACATTTGAAATTAACAAACATAAATTATTTCCTACTTCATACCACAATATTTTTGACATTGAATTTATTTTTACTGACTTGATTTCTTTAAACTCTCTGGAGACACTCTGCGCGAGTGGGCTGCGGCGTTGAAATTATCCTTAGATAATCAATACTGTATCTCATATAATATTAAAATAATGTTGATAGCATATTTCAATAAACAATGAATGTTATATTTTCTAGATAGCTTTGAATACTGAATAACTCACAAAACTCCCACACAAGAAATAAATATTTGGTAGCAGTTTCTATAAATTATCTTTTTCATATGAACGATTGAATGGGTACAAAGCAATAGTAAGAAAAGAGTTAAAATATAAGAAAAATTTAGAAAGATACTAAACATGTTTTTTATTATCTGTTATTTTCATATATTTAATCTATCTACATTCATGCAGAATTTAGTATAAAGTGAAAATTATCAGATAAAAATATTCATTTACCCAATTTTCTTATTTAATTTCTTTTTCAATATTCATAATTAACAAATAGTATAAAACTACAAAATGTATTCTAGAAATGTTCTTCTACATTCCAAGAAGTATTTTTTATTTATTTGATCTAAGTAGCTATGTCTTTGGAACTAATTATTGAACTCCCTGATAAATGCACATGACATATGCTTTACACTGATATGTTAAATTTCATAGAAAAAACCCTAAAACTAAATTAAATAAGTTAATGACTTGAAATAATCAGGTTTTAAGAAATATTAAATTGAAGATGAATAATTTCATGGAAATTTTATCATTTGAAACAGTTTTATTTGCATTTTAAGAATTGAGGTTTTTAGGAAAAGGAATCTTTTTACCTCAGCTTCTACAAGTGATCAACAATATTAACACATAATGATTCATTTTAATATGTGATATTATAGTAGACTCTTAAAAGCTTCACAAATAAATGTTCGCTTACCTGTCTTGAGGCAGCTTCTTTCTGCTCTTCAGCCGAAATCCGTGTGGTTGCGTACGGCGTGGGATAATAATCTCCTCGGCTTACAGGGCCTGAGAGAGCCTTCTTTAAGGAACTCTTCTCCACCTCTGTCATTTGGACGTTCTCATGCACTTGACATTTGGCATTGCTGTAAGTGTCACTATTGCCTAATAAGTTTTAAGCAGATTGTAAAATATGGATGAAAGTGTCTTTTTGCAATGTATAAATTAAGGTTATGTTAATAATGTACCTGTCTGGTTCGTATCGTGAGTGTTTCGCTTATACATTATAACGCACACTAATATAATTAAAGCTATAACCACCGCTAAGGACACTGCAGCTGGTACGAGTATGTTTATGTCAAGGTACAAAGGCAGCTCTTGAGTAGCGTCATCATTTATGGGAAATATTGAGGAGTCTGAAATCAATAAATGCTTAATATCAATTTGCATACTTTAAAGATGTTTTTTACATTTTGAATCTAAAAATGTTTTTCAGTTTATTTAATTCAAGGCATATAATGGTTCAAAATGTTAATAACCAAGTTATATGTGGTCCGTAGAGTTTTTTGTCCTATTTTAAGGCAAAATAGTTCAAATAAAATCAATAAACATAATTGGAACAGATGTATAATCCAACATGCCAAGGTGAAAATTTTTTTGACTTCAATGGTAAAAAATTCTCTGATGGCGTAAATACTAGAATTACCAAAATAGAATTTTCTACATATGTCTTACAGATTTCCATCTCTATGATGTAATAAAAACCAGGTTTCCAGAAAAAAAAAATATCGCCAAAAATTCACCAAACTCAGAATTTGGCATGCTCTTTATACGGCATCTGTGAAATAAAATGAAGACATTAAACTGAACAAGAAAAATCCCATTATTGGGAATCCATAATGGATATCATATATCATCAACAAACTTCGAACGATAATCAAATAAGTAACACAACTTTAAAATCAGAATTATTAATACTATTTTCGATAGAATTTCATTATAAACAACGCACAACATTTTTAAGTAAAAAAATAATATTCAATATATAAGTTTAAAATGAGTTCTATAATATGGAAAACATAATAAAATTGTAAATTCTTAATTATTTTGTTAATATTTTCATGTTGCTTATATACTTGTGACATATTTATTTATTTTTTATTTATAAACATTCTAAACTCAAAGAAACTAGTATAAGATCACATAAAAAAATTAAGAAAGAAGTTATTTGTTGTTAGTTGTCAGATTTTTAAAAATGTATTATTTTAATTATTTAAGATCTAAACATAAAATTTCGCCCAATTTTTATACCTAATATAATTTAAAACCTGTCACAGTTTACCATTACAACAACTTATATATATTTATACAGTGAAGATGTTTTTCATAATTTATAAGTTTTTGATTATCATATTTCACACGGAATTTCAATTCAATATTAATTACAAATTATAAAGATAATTATCGTAAAATATTTTCTTTTATTTAATATGTAAAAACAATATATTCAGATATAATTATTGCTGTATAAGAATTTTTATTATAATTCTACATATATTAACAAATTATTCTATTGTTTTCCTTTCTTTTCTTGCGGGGAAACATCACGCAATTTCAAAACACTTAACATTTTTCAATATAATTCAATATTCATTGATCTCACTGCATTTCATTGGTTATTTAGATTTAGTACAGAATTGTTTATTACACAACATTACATAGCTGTAATTAAAATAGTGCCTCGATAATTTCGCTCTTTTCTTTCAATTAACTTAAATTTTCGTTTTCTTTCATCAAAATTGAAAGAATTACTGTAGAAATATACTGAGAGTTTATTTGAAGCCACTTAATATTTGAAATAAGGAAATATGAAAGTTATAATGTGTTATTAACTGTCCTATGCTTATATATATACTACTATTTTATAGTATTGCATATAAAAATGTGGAATCAACAAATACAATATTTTAATAAATTTTGAATGCTTCATTCATTTAAAAACTTGATGCAATGCTAATAATGTTTCTCGGATGTTTTAAAATGCATGTCAAATTTATTAGAATATAATTCATTTATTTAAAATCAGTTTTAGTATATACTCCTTTTTAAACAGGGATTTTTATATTTTTGCTAAAAATTAAAAAAAAAATGCTAGTTATAATTATGAAAGTATTAATTATGATTGCTTATTATTAGCTACGGTTATTATATATATGTATACTACTATTATTATTTATATATATATACACTACTATTTGTTTGCATATTGAAATTATTTTTTCTCCAATCATTTAATGTAAATATTGAACAAATTTTAAGAGAAAGATAACAAACAGAGTGTTTATATTTAGAAATGCCTTTCAATTTGATTCTCTCGTTCAGTTAAAAACTGCTTAACTAACATTTATGCAAACAACCACAGATACCTGACAAACTTTTGAAAGACCTCAACATTTTTTATCTTCTAACTTCTATTAGTTCATTTTGAATTTCTTTCTAATAAATTCTAAATGAGAAAATTCTCAGATGTTTTGAAGCTGAGGAACTGTTAGTCCGTTACACCCAATATAATTAGTTTGGGATTGATGAACATGTAATAAACTGCATATGCGAGAGGTAGCTTTACGTATTTAAAGATTAATCAAACTTTGATATTCTGAAGAATAAACAGGGAGTAATAAGACGCCTCCAGGTTGCAACGCAATTTTGGTGTTTTTAAATAGGATCTGTCTTAAAATTTCTATTTTGCGTCAAGTCTCAGTATTTTAAATGTACATTAAGCAAACTATGCAAGATTTTATTTTGCTCTACTAACATATTTAGTCTCAAGAAAACCTAATAGAAGAATCACATTTTTTGAAGTTTATATACGAACCAGATACTGCTACAAAGTAAAATATCTGCGCTTTCTGTATGTACATCTATCAATCAGCGCGCTTTTGAGTTTTCAGGGAACGCATGAATATGATCCACTATCCAAGAAAAATCCTTCTGGAAAAGTATAACACGCGGTGGGATAGAAAAGGCCTTACCACGACAGTCCTTAGTCGTTAGGTTTTTCAATACGTATTATCAATGTTTTTATTATAATTTATAGAGATAAATCTTGCTTATAATTAAGTAAAAATTACTAAAAAATAAAATAAAAGGAAATTGTAGAAAAAATATCATAGAGTATTAATTTAAAAAAATGGGTGAATATAGGTGATATAAAACAGAAAAATTATTGATTTTAAAAATGTATAAGAGAAATAAATAAATCAAGGATTCATCAAAAAGATAAAGAAGTAAAAATGATGTGTATGTACCAATTTTTCGATATTTTTTATTTGCTTTCATTTCTAAAAGAAATTGAAGTTTCATATTATTAACATTTCCCATGAATTTGAAGAAGAGTATTCTAAAGAAAAATTCTGAGGAAGGAAATTGAATTATTACATATTTAAAAAAGAGCACAGAAAACTATAGAATTTCTAACTACTTAGTGCCGTATTAATTAGCTTATATTTTGATACTGCCTGTTTTTTAAACTATTTAATATTAATGAAAAATAAGGAAGTGTTTTCTTACGTCCTGAAAAATGTGCAGTAATATTAAAATATTAAACCATCTGATTGTTACATCATGATTGTGTGATTATTCAGTAAAATGGTTTTACATAAATTCGTAAACACAGAATTTATCTATATAATATTATATATATATATAATTCATAATAATATCAACTAAAAATTTGTTATGGTATATATATATATATATATTCTGACAGGAAAATAATACGTTTGGCCAATTAAAATTTTTATCATAGATATTTTGTGATGAATTGGTGTGAAGCAAGATAAAAAAAGTTATCATTTTTATTACTATCCCTGTATTATGTTTTTGTAAGAAATAATTTTGAAAAATCAAAATTATATGTTTCCAAATTATTTATTACTTACTTTTTTATGCAATATATGATGAGAAATATATTATTTATTACAAGAATATATTTTTACAGCACATACTTTTTGAAGTGGTTAACTCTTATAAAATTAATTATATAAATTATTTCAATTTTTCGATGAATTAAAACTTTTTGTTATTGAGATTATAAAAAATTCTTTTTTGAATCTAATTGACAAAAAAGGCTTTATATTATTCTCTGAAAACATTACCAGATAGATTTAAGTACGTTAAAGTTTGTTAACTTACAAAACTTATAAAGCAAATTTTCATTTTAGTTTGTAAAGTATAAATCTTAAATAAAAAGCATTAAATGCTAAAAAATAGCGTTTTTAAAAATGTAAAACTCCTTCTAGTGTTACTTCAGAAACATTTTAAAGGATTTCGTTTTTTGGTGAATAGAAATTTTAATGGATTAGTTTGAGCTTACGTATCAGCTTAATTATCTCATGATTGATAATAAATCCAAACTAAAAATTGTAAAGGGTGTTGCTAACATTTTATATTTCAGTTTAAAAAATTGAAGTTTTTTAAGCTTTGTGATCAATACATGTTAATGAGTTTAAGTTTTTATATAGTTTGAAATCATAAATGTTCTTCTGAAAGAAGAGAAGGAAAATTCTTTTAAAGAGAGAAATAAAAAGTTCACTGATAAAATCATTTACTCAGATGTGGAAATTGATTATAATAATGACAGTGAAGTAGAATGTAAAGAAAAATATGAGTTAAAATAAATTTATACCGAAAAATTAATCATTAAAAATAATAAAGAAATGATATATTTTTTAAAAGATACACTGATAATTTGAGTGATAGAATTATATTAATTAGGAAAGAGAGATAGAATTCACAGACCACACTGAACTCTTTACAGTAGTAAAAATAGCTTATCACATTGGAATATCAAAAAAATATCCCATCTCATTCTAGAATATCAAAAAATATATATTGGAAGACATCATTATCATTGAAATTAACTATGAAAAATATTGGTGCTATGACTTTTGGTTTCTAATCAACTATACAAAAAATATAGGAACAAATTTCTACACAGAATAAAACTTAATTGACAATTTTGGCTGTCCTATTCATTATGAATATTGTACATGTACCTCAAATTATAAACGATCTGATAACAAATTACATTATTAAAAATAATACCGTTACTTAAAATGTTGTGCTATTGCAATACAATAATTACAAATATTTTTTTCGATTGTTTTTTGCATCATGTTCTGTTTTAGAGCACAAAGAAAACCAGTGAATATAAATAAGTAAATGATTACCAAACTATAAATAAATATATGTTAAGAGATTTTCATAGCCGAATAGTTTTCATTAATTTTGTCTCATTAATTTTTATACATATAATTTATGTAACTTTAAATTATATTGAAAATTACAACTTTCATATCATCATTAATTCTGTTTTCCTTTAGAAAAAAAATGAGATGAATAATAAAAATATATGATGCATAAAAGATTTATGATTTGGTACACACAAAGAAATATTAAACATTTAAATAATATTGCTATGAAAAACATTTATAAATATTCTATTGAAAGAAATAAATATAAAATCGAGCATTTTGTAAAAGGGTAGAATTTATCCAGATTATTAGTCATTTTTACTATTTCATCGTATTAACCTATTAAACATTTTTTCGCAATAGCAATATTTATTACTTCCATTTCCAAGAATCGAATGCAAGTCCTTTATTTGTAATTCTATTATTATAAAATAAAAAGCGTAACAGTTACCTTGTTATAATAATAAGAAACTTATCTCTACAATGAAAATTATTTTCTGTTGTAAAAAAAAAATTATTTTAGAAAAAAAAAAAGTATTTTTCTGATTGTAATTTTTGTATTCAGAATTGTTCCATGATAAAAGGAAAACCAGAAGTCAAAACCAGACCAAATCATTCATTTCTTTTGATCTTGAAAATTGGTTTGTCTAGAGTATAAGTAACCTGCATGATGACATAAAAATCATACCTTAAGAATATTCTTCTGTGCTTTATTATCAGGGTTAATGTTTTGTTAATTTGGGTGTTTGAAATTCTGAAGACATGACCATGTTCCTTACGGGAACGAAAGGGTCACTATACATTATATATATATATATATATATATATATATATATATATATATATATATATATATATATATATATATATATATATATATATATATATATATATATATATATATATATATATATATCATGCTACTCGTGATGAAATTACGCATTTCATATGAAAAATTAAGCATGTTCATGTACAACACGGTAGAATCACATTAAGAATTTTCATTTTAAAATTAGACAAATCGAAGTACTAAAAATATGACATTTTTACATTTTGTCCTCATAAAATGTTTTACGTTTCCTTCTTCTTAGTTTAATTAGAACAACCATCATACCTGAACTTAAGGGATTCGTCCGAAATGTGTATTCGGCATCTGTGGATCCTGCTTCATTGTAAGCTGTGACTTGAAGTCTGTACGAAGTTGCTGGAACGAGATCATCGAGTATGATTTGACGTTTTATTCTGTCTTCTGCAAGACTCATTCCATCAGGCACTCCTTCAGTAACTAAATTCCACACTTGATGGTGCTGCGGTCTATATCTGACAGCGAACGACGTTAAAGGACAACCCCCATCATGCCATGCATCTAGATGAACAGCAGCTGTAGTCTGATTCGCGCTCAAAATTGACTGCCTATCTGGTGCTACAGGAGCTGTACATTGAGAAAAAAAATTGAAATTTTCTTTTATGGAAGATAAATAAATTGATAGAAGAATAAAGAACCAGCAGATAATAAATGCTGTGAAAAGTGCATTTTTTTTCTTGGCATAAATAGTACAAATGTTTAATGTAGGAAACTTTTGTCATTTTACATAAGACAAATTGTAACCTAGTAAACAATCATATTCTTTAGCGTAGAAAACCATGTATGTTATTCCAAACTTGAATAGCGTGAGGAGTAGACCATCTGGCATAGCAGATTAGTAATATATATATATATATATATATAATTAATATCAAATTAAGTGATTTCAGAAATCCACATACAGCATATATATATACATATATATATATATATATATATATATATATATATATATATATATATATATATATATATATATATATATATATATATATATACATATATATATAGGATTTCTGAAATCACTTAATTTGATATTAATTTTTTCATACAAAGATAGTATTCGATAATTCTACTTTTTAATGATTTTTATTCAAATAAGTTTTTCATAAGCATTTTTCTGTACTGAAATATGACATAGCAATAGAGGAAATTAAATTTAAAATTTTAATTATTTAAAGAAACATGCGGTATAAAAGGAAAAAACGAAATAAGTATAATGAATTACCAACACGGTTCATACGCATTGATTAAAAAAAAGACGCGCAAAATGTAGCTCTTTATTTGCTTAAAAATATGATTATAGTTATAGCGTTAAAGCACATGAATAAATTTATCTAAAACTACTATAGTCTTTTCCGCCGTTTTCTGCTACTGAAAAATTGCGTTTTTAAGTTTCTTATACACTACCTTACCTTTGTTTCTTCAATTATCAATTTCTGCTCGTTGTCATAATGAAATATGTTAAATTCTATTTTTTTTTGCATAGCTTTTGATTTGATATAGAAATTACGTAGATAAATTGAAACATATGTATATCTTATTTAACTGAACATGATTCATCGGATTCAGCTGTAGTGCACCAATTTTGATTTCAAGGAGGAGCGAATATAACTGCTGCAGAAACTTGCGTACATAAGGTAGTATTTTAAGAAAGAACGTTGATTTTGACGTTTTGGTTTTGAATTGATTTACATACCTCTTCCGTCAGTCTGAGTCCTGAGAATGTCACTTGGAACACCCCGTCCAACAGAATTGAATGCTGTGATGTAGAATTGATACCTTGATCCACATTTTAAGTCATAAATTGCGTATTCTGTCTCAGTTGCCGTCAATTCTGTTTCTTGCCATTCACCCATATCCCACTTATAGTACAGTACGTAACCTGTAGAAGTATAATTAATGAAATAAATAATAAAAATCAATAGATATAATCATTCCATTAAATGTTTATTTTGATTCATTAGTAAATGTACTAAATTCAATATAGCAAAAGTGTAACAGATCTATATTAACTCTATTGACAAGAGATGGCGTTACTGATCAATGTAATGAGCTTATAAGATATTCATATCCAATGAGAACAGAGTAAGAGGATATAGAAGGGAAATGTGAGAAGTGGAAGGCGAACCATCCGGTTCATAAATACCTTTGTTTAATTATTTATAATATAACATCTAACCTTATATATAACCTTGTTTATAATTACCAAGCATTTTCTTTTGTAAGTGTTTAAATCATGTGTAATGTCTTAATAAAGGTTTTGTTTATAGTATTATTATAACTTCCATTTTCTTAAGTCCCTACAAAAGTAATATTTTTCAGATATTTTAGTGAAGCATTTAATCAAATAATACTATAAGTAAAAACCAAATACCTTTCTTTTAACAGGAAAAAGTTTTAAGGAAAATTGTGGTTTTTGAATAATATATACTTAAAATATTCAATAAAGAGAGAGAGAGAGAGAGATGTCGTGTTTCATTATATATCCATTTTTTATTACTTAAGGTAAAATAACGTTTTTAAATAATAAGATAATAAATTAATCACAATTTATTTTCCTCTTCTCTCTGAAAACTTGGTTTGCTTACAAATTGCTAAATTGATTTTTATTGACATATGTTAAAGCAAGCTATAAGGCAATTATATTACAGTTCGGAATAAATCACCTTGTACTGGATTTTCTGTCTCCGTTTGTTCCCATGACAACCCTATAGATGAGTGGTTTGTAAATGTAACTTTCAAGATAGGACTTGCAGGTGGGTCTAAAAAATATAAGGAAGCATTAAATATTTTTTTTTAACTTAATGAATTAAAAATTTTTATAGTTGCTACTAGTTACTTTTCAAATGATAATTATAGGATCTGTTAAGTATAAAATAAAAAAAGTCAATCTTCTTCTCAATAATAACAAGAAACTACATGTTTTAAAATGAAATAATAATTCAGATATTTAAAATATAAATAAAATAAAATATAAATTGATAATTTTGAAAATTACGTCATCATACGTTTCAGTCAAAGAGTGGAAAAAATTAAGAAAAATTAGTGATTTTGTGCTTATGAATTAATTACAAAGATCAAAAGCTGATGTCTAATTTTCTGGATCTGAGTTGATGTTAGTTTCAGCTGATGTGAATGTGTAGTTATTGAATATTTTATTTTTAATATTATTTCAACCGTACGAGAATATTTATGAGAAATATCTTAAATATATAAAAGAGTTATAGAATTTTGATAATGTTCATATATATATATATATAATATGTTTAAATTTATCCTTAAATCAATCATCATTAGGCTCAGAAATTCAGCGAATTTGTGGTTATTTATATATAACCTATAAAAAGTATTGATATTGTTCATAGTCTATAGAATATTTTTATTTCATATTATTTTATTAGTTGATAGAAATATTAAATTTTGATGGAAATTGATATTTTACAGTAAAATTGATTGCATAATATAATCCTCTACAAATTAAAATACAAATATAAATTAACTAGCTAATTATTTAGAAATCTTCCCTTTTTATATTGTCAAATAAAAATATATTATCTGTCTAGAAAGAAATAACTTTTAAAAAGCGATTTATTGTAATACATGTAAGCAACAAGAAATGTATAGCTTTATTAAATAAATAACTTAACTATTAAAATATATTGTACCTAAAAATTTAAAAATAATTTATTCTCCCAGTATATATTCATTTAATATTTTTTAATAACTTTATACCTTACACCTGGCGTTTAAAATAAATAAATAACTTGCAGTGTTTCTTCTATTTTACTGCGGTTAGAGTTTTTTTTTTTAACATTTACAATTAAAATTTGTTAAGTGGTAAATAATACCATAAAAATAATTAAAATATCGAAAAAATATTTCATATTAATTCAGCTATAGAAGTGTTATAAAGCTCTCCAATAATTGTATTAACAACATTTTATTTATTGTTTTTGTCTTGTGTGTGGCTGACAATAAGGGGTGTGCTGCTCCGCTTTTCCAACTGAACCTTATTTAGGTGTCGAGTCCGACTTCCTCAGTATACGTATGCCATAAATACCCGTTTATAAGGTAGGCAGCCATTTCCAACCCATTCATACCAGGAAGGTACAAAGACCAGATATAGATAGAGAGAGAAAAGACAACCATGCCCGAAACTGGATTTGACCCCAAGAGCTCCTTTTCCACAGTCAGGCACTCTGACCACTAGACAAGTTGGGTTGCAGTTTGTTTCTTATTATTATATAAAGTTTTTTAATATATTTTGCTCATCAAAAAATGATAGCAAAATTTCATCATTTTTGCGATGCTTTACATTTAAATTATAATTTATTGTTTTTTCCAGTTTTGTGCTTTAAAAAGTACAGCTATTTTTGTAATTAAAATGGTCCATTATAAGACCTTTATTGTATGACTTTTGCATGAAATTCTTGATAAAATTTGGATTTGAATTGTTGGTTATTAAAAAAAATTAATAATAGAAATATTCCATTTTTATTGATGCTATTTCTGTAATAAACCGATTTTGACAATTTATTCAAAAAACAACAAAAATAATAATCAAGGAAATGTTTTTAAAATTAAAAAAAGTTAGAAAATACTTCTAAAATATTTTATGATTACAAGTTTATGACTACTAAAGAACCAGGTTTATTAAGTTTTGCCATTGGGGTATATTACCAGATGATTGTAAATTTATTAGGTATGTTAAAGGTAATTCATTCATAAGTGTTAAAAGCCTTGTATTAAAATATATTAAAATTTATTTAGTAAAAAAAATGAATGTAATTTTAATAGTTTCACTAATGTAAGTGGTATTTTTTATTTTTGATTTCCTATAACTAAAATTATATCCATTGTCAGACAAAAGTCGGTGATTCATTTAGATTTAAAGCAGAAACTAAGGTAAAGAGCACCAATCACACAGCCCGCTATTTTAAAAGTGTTGTTTAAGTTGGAGAGATAAATTAATCAAGCGCTATCAAATGTACTCCAGCCGGTAATAGGGAACATAGTAGAAAATTACCGGCATTAATATCTAAAACACACACACACACACACACACACACACACACACACACACACATATATATATATATATATATATATATATATATATATATATATCAGTATTTTATATTTATCAGTTAAATCATCGATATTTTCGTTTCCGATAACGAGACAATGACATTCTCAACAAGTCCAATCTGCTCGTAAATATTTATATCAGCATAAGTTATCTCATCACAATTTTAAAAATTATCATAAAAGAAAAAATTCAATATCAAAATTTGTTAAGGGTAATTCTTATATTTATCTACACACATTCACTAAAATTTGTAATCTTTTCAATTATCAGAATTCCATTTCTAATTACTCCCTCAAGGCCCCACTCACTCATTTAATAATTAGATTCCTACTTATTTTATTTAAGTTTTACTTTAAGGAAAACTTAGCTAAATACCTTAGAAATGTATGAGCATAATCATTAGTATGAAGTATCATGAAAAATTAATGCAAAAATTTAGGGACAGTTCTTTTTGCAAGTTAAGTTTTAAAAATTCAGATATTATAATTTATGTTTCTTAAAATATAAATTTTTGGCGGCATAAATTTTTAGATTTTAGCTCCTTCCAAGCAATATCCATAATTTGCTTAACTTCACCTTTTCCCTTTTCGCTCATCTATATAAAGAACAAGTCTGTTAACTTGATAAATACTGGCTACAAAGCAAGCTTTTTTTATTGTTAAAATTTATTTTAGAGTTTAGAATAATTTTAAGCAATAATTATATAGGGATTTCTTTTATAGAGAAATTGTGAAAAGAATATATGAATATTAATTATTTATTTACTTATATTCCTATCCACCAACAAAATGAAAGTAACTTAAATATAACTACTTGTCTCAAATAGGGTTTTATTCATTGTTCCTTAAATATCTCTTTCCCATTTTATATCATTTTTAATCTATTTTAATCTCTCGCTTCTTAATTTTGTTTCTTTTTACATTATTGATCTAATTATTTAAAGATTTTTTTCCTACCAACTATAGTGATATAATTTTTTATTTTTTCCTTGTTTTCATAATCTTTAATTTTCCTTCCATTTTATTCTTTGTTATTTTGTTTTATTTTTATCGTCGCTTTTATTTGTTGGTAAAAATTTATTTATTTATTGTATTCGAAAAACATTTTTTCTCGTCTCGTATGCCCCTGAGGGAGAAATTTTCAATTTCACTCCCCTTTTTCATTACATTTTTTTCCTAAATGTGATATTTTAAATTTTCTTATTGTTTAAATATTTTATTTTACTTACTGCTTATCTTAATTTGCTTCTCTATGTTTAGATTTCAATCCTCTTTAATCAATATTTTTTATTATTTGTTATCTAAGCATCTTTTAAATCATTTATAAAAATAAACACTTGTTGAAATAATTTTTATCAGCACTCCATTTCTTTTTTAAATATATTTTCTCAGAAAAATTACTTAAGCTCTTTGCTTATATTTTTGCTACATTTTGGTTTTGTTATACATTTCTACTTTTTATATATATATATATATATATATATATATATATATATATATATATATATATATATATATATATATATATATATATATATATATATATATATATATATATATATATATATATATATATATATATATACTGCCAGCAAAATCTGAAATGTCAAACTCTATAAAATGCCTAGGTGTTGTATACAATGCTGGAAGTTTTTAGTCAAGGTATGAAATATGAGAATTATTACATATTTTCCGTATGCATTGTATATAATATCTTCATATTCCATAGAATGACAAATTCTATTCAGGAAAGGCATGGTAAAAACATCTTGATGAAGTTATTATTTAAAGAATGTGCACATTTCTCAACAATATATATGTTATTCTGAAAAAATAATGAGTTAAAAAATATTCAAAATGCTTAAAGAAAAATGAAAATTGTTCAAAGCAGAATTTATGTTTTTTTTTATTAAAGAAACATTTTTCATTTAAAAAATAAAAAATTAAACTACTTGTTGCAAACTAGGCAGGCTTGAATGGCATTTTGAATTGTGTTCTTAAATAAAGGGATTTCATATTTTGGAACTTTGTTTTATTCATACATTTGACGAATCCTTGGCCACTGCCACTAGACTGAGCAATTTCAACTGATCGCAGATAATTTTGTGATTAAGAATATCTTCAATTCTAAGTAACTTCGTAGGGCATAAAGTGAATTGTGATCTCACATATACATATTTTTAAAATTCCTTCAGAAAGTCCATATCGACACAGCGTATTCTCTGTCACACTCATTACAGTTGCCAATATGTTGCGTGAATCACCTTGCCATTTATCCATGACATGTGCGTATAGATCTTAATACTTATCCCGCTTTTACAACATTTTCTTGTAAATTAAAAGACACTGTAAATTTCATTTCTCTCTGAATCCTTACTTACCACTCCTTCCACTTAATTTGCTATCAATTTGCTTACGCTGATGAAGAATATAATTCTAGATTCTTTGCTGACTTTCTCACGAAAATTCTTCCTCTCTTGAAATCTACTCCACAAAAAATTCAGAAAGAATTCTTATGAAAGATTTCGACAGCCAAACACGCATTCTTATACCATATTATGGTTATTAATTTCAATTATATATGGTCAAACATCTAAAGAATAAAATAGGTTAAAAAATTTGTGGTAAATTTTATTATATGATTTCATTGCATTCATGAAATTTTAAAATATAATCTGAAGATTTCTTTTTTCTGAGGAAGAAAGAACAGTTATAAAAATTATTCTAATGTAAACATAGCAATTGTAATTTAAAGATAAATTCTAACTCACCATTTTCCAAAGTTTTCACTATAACAATATCTGAGGGTGGACCTGCACCCTTTGCATTGAATGCTTGAACAATTATGTCATATTCAGTAAATTTCTTTAGATCATTTAGTTGGGTATCTTCTATAAAACTGTCACCACCCTTTGCATTGAGGGTTTTGTAGATGAAAGTGTCTTTTGATCCTGATTCTTTGTATCCAACATAATATCCTTTTATTGAACCAAATTGAAGATCTTTCCTTGGTGGCTGAAAATGAAGCGAGAACATTATTTATTTTATACAAAAAACTTATATAATTTTATTTAAACAAGAAAATGAGATATAAAATAAATATGATATCAAAAATAGATATTATTTTCAGCATTTAACTGCATTTGTTAATAATCATTGTTAAACTTAGTTAAAACCACATGCAAGAGATTTTATTTTCACGTTGACTCTTTTGCATGCACGCAAATGATGATTAAAATGAAATTTCATGTGCATAATGTAACGAACAAACAGAATATGTGGTACGTGGACAATTAATTAAGCTTGCAGAATGAACAAGCATGCTTGCAGAATGAACAAGCATGCTTGCAGAATGAACAAGCATGCTTGCAGAATGAACAAGCATGCTTGCAGAATGAACAAGCATGCTTGCAGAATGAACAAGCATGCTTGCATACATACCAGTTACAACTGAAATTCACAATTCCAGTTAATCAAGTTATAATTTCATTTTGCGGAACAGTAATCATAAAAGCTGTTATTTTAAACATATTACACAATAGAATGAAAATGCAAATTTGGCGTTTATATAGTGAATTAAAAGGAGCTAAAAAAAAAAAAAAGATATGAAATGATTACTATCAAAATGGCGTAAAACTGTTTTACACAAAAAACCTATATGTCTATAAATAATCCTATTGTTATACAATGGTTCTCTAATGAATAATAATGTACTTAATAATAATAATGTAAGATCTCAAATATTTATAGTTTTGTAGGAAAATTATTTGATCTCGTGAAGCGGTATTGGGAGGAGAATTTACATTGCAATTCTTAGTATTTTTTAATCCTGTCTATTATAATTTTCGAGTGATGGTTGCCGTGCCTAAGAGGGATAGAATAAAAACTTTAAGAACCTTAATTTTTCATTTTCTTTTATTAAAACTTTGCAATCTTCATTACGTTTGAGATCCAGCCACTTTTTTTTATTTGAATATTTTTTAAACTTGATATGAAATACAGAATTTGCTGTTTTCGAACTATTACGTAGTATTTTCACTAAATTCTTTTTGCATAGCTAAATAAAGAAATAGTCTATTTTAATGTAAGGATTTATTAAAGATAAAATGCTGTATAAATATAATTTTTAATGGATAATAGCTTATATGGGCAGTCGGCACAAATTTATTACAAATTTGTAGTGAAAAATAAATAAGAAATATTTAGTAGTGTCACACGGAATTTGTCTTTTCGCTCTTTCTAAATTTTTTCAAATGCAAAACAAATTAATTGGTTAAGTGCATTTAATAAATTTCACAAGCTGAGAAATCTAAGATAAAAATGTAACTGTTATCACTGACTATAGAAATACAGTAGCATTTGTAAACGGCATTATATATTGTTAAATACAAATTGAAAGCACTTGAGTTGTTAAAAAAAGAAAGTGACTTTTAACTTCACTAAAATAGTTTTGTTTTCTTCTGTGATATTTAAGAATTTAGTATTAAATATACAATGAAAAGAAAAAAATCTTTGAGATATTCGATTGTTCAAGATAAATGACATATATAATAAAGCAAAGTTTAAAATGTTACTAACAAAAGTTTCACAATCCTTTCAAAGGGAAAGCAGCTAAAGTAGAATTACCAAATATACATTCGAAATTCTTTTATTTATTAATATATATACACTATTATTACATTATATTACATTACATATTCTATTATATTACACATATTATATATTTCTTATGTTACGTTATGTTACGTTACGTTATGTTATGTTATTTTACATTGTATTACATTACATTGTATTGAATTACATTGTATTACATTAAATTGTATTACATTACATTGTATTGAATTACATTGTATTACATTAAATTGTATTACATTACATTGTATTGCATTATATTGTATTGCATTAATTTGCGTTATACTGTATTGTATTGCATTATTTTGTCTTATACTGTATTGCATTGTATTGCATTACTTTGTGTTACACTGTATTGTATTGCATTATTTTGTATTATACTGTATTGTATTGTATTGTTTTACATTATTTTGTGTTATACTGCATTGTATTGTATTGTATTGCATTATTTTGTGTTATATTATATTATATTATATGTATTTGTGGGTGGGGGTACTTACTTTCCATGTGACTTTTACTGAATGGGCACCAGCTGCTCGAACTTTGACTTTCTGTGGTGGTCCACCTGGCGCTGAAATTATTATTAAAAAAATTATGATTTATTGATATTTTTTTTCAAATTCTGAGCTTCTTAGCAGAAAAAATTAATAACATTTTCAAAAACTCAAATTTTACAGCTAAGCAAGTTTTATACAATTTAAAAAATATGCAGAATTTCACACACATCCACATAGGAAAAAATAATGAATTTAAGAAAACGAGAAGGGGGAGGGGAAGTTAAAATCCTTTCATAAATGAAAATCATATAATTTTGTTACCGAAGTAGGTAATTGAAGTATTCCTACACAGCTTTTTTTAATTATACAAAATTAAGTGTTTTGTAGCTTTTAATCCCAATGCAATATGCACCATAAAATGTTTTACCAGCGTGATTTTGAATTTGGGTTGAAAAGATATCGCAATAATATAACTATGATTTCTTACGCAAGAGTACAGTAACAAAAAATATTATATTGTTTTCATCCAGCTTATTCATTAAGAAATAGTTTGTATATAGTAAATTGTAATCAGGTAACGAAATGCAGGAATTAATTAAATCTAAAAATCGACAACAAGGCTTGCAAAGAATATTTTTCTGTTTTGTTAATTAAATAAAGCCGAGAATTTATTAGTTTTTTTTATTCCAAAGTAGGGTTAATTAATCCGATTTTAGCAGCACAACTAATCAGATTTAACGACAAAAAACTAATATTAGTCGTATATTTATTTTTATATAAAATTGCAAACAAAAATATTTTAAATACAGCTTAAAATCATAATTTTTAAAGGAATTTAACTAAGATATTTAAAATTCCTGTACTATATTTACAGATTAGTGATAAGTTATTGGTTACACTATTTTTCATAAATAAAATATCTTTCATTACATTTTTGTCTAGCTTCAGTGTTACGTGTTTGAATTTATGTTAGGTATTCAAATAAAAAGAAAATTTATTTAGAAAATTTAAGTTCTTTCAGACTTTACTTTTGTTGAAAGAAACTAAATTTGATGCTTATTTATGTACAGATATGGGAATCATTTTACTGGGAATTTTTAGTAACTTATGTACCTTTGAAGAAAAGAGTATTTTTCAGTGAGTAATTTTGAAGTATTTTAGTGATCTCATGTGTTTAATAAAATTTTACTTTCTGTTACTCATTATTAAATGATATGTTTTGTTGGCTTTTAAAATATGATTTCGAAGTTGATATTATTTCCGAATATCAACTGTCTCATTATATTTTTTATCATATTCGTCCCATATGTATAGTAGCTTTTGAACAATACAACTAATATTTCAATAATCATGTCTTCAACTTACCGTCATATTAAGCCTAACAAATTTTATTATTTAAGTACCTAATTACGTACACACGTATTGGTCTCTAACTGTATAATCTTTTTATAAGTGCACTAAATCTTATTACATAAATCTTATAATTAATAAAATGGTTAATAAATAAAAAATGCTTGAAAATCTTTTTTAACCCATGAAACTATTTTATTGAAAAATGTAATAATTCGTATCATCTAATAGTCTTTGTATTATTTTTATGGATTTTTTTCCAGTCTTACATTTTTAATATTTTTAAATAAATATAATTGGTATTAAAACCTTTATAATTGTGTGTATATATATATATATATATAGTTTATTCTTATTTTTCTATTAAAGTAATTTCGAATTTTAAATTTCATAGCTACTTGCTACAAAGCCTATGGTAAAAAAATATATACTTAAACTACAAAAATAACTGACTTTCTTTTTTCTTAGTATGATTTCATATTTTCCAATATTTGTAACTTCATATGTATTCACTGAATCAATTGTTTGAATGAAAACAAGGCGCTTATTTTTATTTAATTCAGTCAGAAAATCAGGGCTTGTGTGATTATTCTATATATAATAATTTTTCAGTGTTACTAAAAGCTCTTAAATGCTCTCAATTTGCTTTTTGAATAGATTTGTAAACATTTTTATCACCAATTCTCTTGTTCATCGAAAATACATTACAAAAATGATAGTGCATAATACAGATACTCATTAGAAAGCTCTTTTTAGAAATTCTTATTCTGCATTTTTTGCACATAATTTTCTTATTTAATGCAGACCTAAATAGTGTTTTCTATAAGAAGACTTTAAATAAATTATATGGTTTGTTTAGTATTTTTCCATTCTTACTATTTTTTTTATCTCTCATATAATGCATAAATACTTTGGGAAACAAATCGGGAACAATGTTTGATCTTTCGCTTGAGATAAAGTTATAGTTATGCATATAATAAAACCATTTCTGTTAAATGTTTGAATTAATTGCACAAAAACAATTTTCGAAATGTAGGAGTAACTATAGTTAAGAAACTTTGGCGTTTTCTTTACACATTCTTAATTTTATTTATCCATATAAATTTAATACATGCATAAAAATAAAACAAAAGCATATATTTATTAGATATTTAAAATTTATATAGAATTTATGCTGTTTTCAATAACATTTGTACATGAAATTTTAAAGAAAATTTAACAAAATTGTTGCATTAAGGAAACAATGGATGAAATTGTTTCAGTCAATAATCACATCAATAAATTAGTAAATAACTAGTAAAAAAAAGGTATTAATCTGCATGAAAACATTCTGAAAATGATATCAAATTCTTATTATGGTAAATACTTCATAAAACAACTATTATATTTTAATATGTTTGAAACAGAATATTTGATAAATTGAATAAATTTATTTTATGTAGTCTCTTCATAAAATAAATTTATTCAAATTATCACTTCGAGAACATCTCTTCTTTTAGAAAAAATCTTTCCTAGTTCATAATTAAAGTTATATACAAATTAAATATTTTTAGAATTTACTAAAATCTTTCAAATTTCTTAACATGTTACATATTAATAAACATGTATACATATGTAAGTCAACACCTAACTGGTCTTGGCTTTCATTTATAAACAGGTTTACATAAAGAAAAATCAATATATATTTTTTATGTTACGTTTTGTAAAATTTTCATGTATACAATATATGATAATGTTAACTGATATCACATAAGCTTACATATGAAAATTGTTGTGAAATTTTCATTAAATTATATAATATAAGTAAAAATTAATGTGTGAGGTTCGATTTCCAAAAGAGAATTTTTATTTCTATGTAAAGAATTATTTGCGTGTAGCCAAAAGGAAAATCTGAAAACTCCCAAGCACGAGCTCCGAGGGAAGTGTACATGAATAAGCAAAAATGTACTATTCATCATCTTTTCCCTATTTGGCAGTATCAAACTAGAATTTAGATACTACTGAATTTCGTAGTTTTACCACTGTCTACTATACTTGCAAAACATTTCAACTTCTTAGTCTTCTAATATTTTGCTATCCTTCTTAAGTTTTCAAATGTAGGAATATTTATTACTGATAAATATAGTTGAAAAACTTGTGATATGATTTATATATAATTTTATCAGTTCTTTTAAGTTTAAAATGTTGCATAAGGCAATACATGTAACAAAGACGTTTAGAAAAATGATGGAATTTTTTCCCCGGAGCAATACTTTGTTCTGATAAAATGGGAATTTATAAATTATTTAACTTTTAATAAATAAATATTTATTTTTCTCAATTTTTGGATTATATTTTTTAAATTTGTTTTCAGTTTAAAATATTTTGATGGTAAAACGTATCATTATATGAGAGTTTTAAGGATTAAACGGAAATATTATTTCTTTTGTGAATACACTAGTATATGTGATTAAAATAATTCATTTTCCATAATTGTATGGGGAATTAGAAAATAAATATGTTATTTTTCCCATTTTATTTATTCATCATATTTCCCTATTATTTTGAAATATGTTGAAGTAATTTTGCAATACTTGAATAGTTCTTAATATCTTCCCTTATTTATTTTAATAGTCGATTTATTTTAAAATTTATTTATGAAAATACCCATTAGTCTTTACTATTATTAAAATTTCTGAACTTTTGCTTATTGCAAGCAACATTAATCTTTACCAAATTAACAAAATATATTTTAGGCATTATTTTCCAATTTTTTCTTTACTGATTTTTTTTCTCGTGTTGTCATTATTTAAATATTTTAATATTTCCTGGATTGTACATTTTTATCTTTTTTTTTACTTTTTACAAAATATTACCAATTGCTTTGCATTTTCTATAGAAATATATTGATATCTAAGGGATAAAAATATGAGTTTAGTTGTAGTGAATTTTTAAATTAATGTAGAAAGATTTAGAATATTATGTTATTCATTTTTATGCGTTTACTTTGAAACTTCGGTCAAGAATATGTGTATCTATTTCCATATTTCATGTCCAAAAAAGCATATATTACTGTGACATTAACTTTAACCCATGTCAATGTGACTATAAATTAAGTTCTTTCAAAAGAAAACTAGCAGGAAAAATATTCATATATTAATCTCTTTGATCACAGATTTTTTTCTTATGTTATTTATAACCATTTAAAATGTCATTACTGAGCATATGTAAGATATTTAATATATAATAATTTTTAAAGAGGGCGAACTATTATCTTTGGATCAGTAGACACCAAATTCAGTCACATCTTTACTGAACAGACAGAGATAACTTGATGCTTGTAAATTTGCTGGATGTGCTTGTAAATTTTTCACATTTACCTCTTCCGAAATTTATCAGTACTACACACTACTTAAATAAAGTCTACCTTAGAAACAATTTACGATAGGTATTTAATCACCTTCCAACCACAATTTTAGGAATTAAAATATCCATAAAATGTTGTCAAAATCAATGATTTAACCAAATTTTCTGATTATCCAATGACTCCAAATTCATATTTGCATACATTCTTGAAATTGCATAGTCTGTTTGTAGCAATAAATTACTTGTTTCTTTCAAATCGGAATTAAATGAGGATCAAACTTGAAAATGGTCCAACTCTATTTGTTAAAGGTATATAAAGCTATTCAGTGCAACACACACTTTTGAGCTCAATTTTATTATCCGAAATTCATCTTTACCATTTAGTATAATACACCACATTCAATCTGTATTCTCGCGCAGTTTGTTTGTCGCTCAACGGTCATTTTTTGCACACGAGGGCTTATTAGACCGGGACCTACGGCTTAAAGTGGACTCCGAACCACTGCAAACATCCATGCCCAAGTTGGCATTTGAAACCACGAACTGTTGAACCGAAGGCAAGAGCGCTAACCATTCGGCTACCAGCTCGGCGTATTCTCGCGCAGAATCTCACTCCTCATTTTGAGGATGAATATATATTCAAAATAATCATAATTGAAATAATGATATTTGAAAATTTGCCAGTTATTGCAACATAAACAAATTTATAAATTTAAATACTACGATATTTATGCTTTTTAAAATTAAAGAAAATGATAAAAAAAATTATCATTAACAGTTACTATAAAAAGAAATATAAAAAAAAATTTCCTAAAAATAAATTTTTAAATTCAAAAATATTTCACTACCATTTCGAAAATTATGAGGTAGTCCAAAGTAATTTGGAATATATTCGTTTCCATAAATCTGAGACGCTTTATCTTAGGAAATCGGAGAAGTGAATATCCCATCAAAAGATATAAAAGTAGATAAAATAGACAGCCAAAGTAGTGTTCTCCACAAAACGTCAACTACATTTAAGAGCCAAATATTTGAGAAAGCACTTAGTTTTAAGAAATAGTTGGAATTTTATGTAGAAAAATTTGTATGTTTTAAATTTAAATCGTTAATATACAAGCAAAGCGAGCAAACGTTATTTTTTTTATCTATATTTGTATACATAAATTTGCATTTCTTTCAGAGTATATAAATATTTTTTGAAAATCAGAAGGAGTAAATAAAAATCTTTTTCTCAATAAATGATAATATCTTTTACGGAATTTTCAAAAACACAGCGTAGAATATATTGTTATTCTTTAACTTTTGTAAAATGTTTTTATATGTATATAAATAATATGAATATATATATAAATAATATGAATATTATTATATCATAAAATTACAATTAAGCAATATAAGTTACATACACATGTTTGATATTGAAACACATAATGATTTTATATATAAAATGATGCAATGATAAGAATGCGTTATATGATTTGCCCTAAATTAAAAATAGCCTAGTAATCATTCACACAAAATTAAACTTCTTAATTAATGAGAAAAACAGCTTTCCCTTAGCACTCATACTTATATATGCTTATAAAATGATTTCATGATAAAATTTTATAATCCTATTTATTTTAACTTATCCTTTTTAGACAAATGTTAAATTGTACTTTCTATTTTTCAATTTCTATGTATTCTTGTTTACCAATTTTCATTTAAAAATCTCATTTCAGTTAAAGTATAAAAGTTTTGTACAATACATTTCTAAGTTTCACTCCAATATAAGAAATTATAGTTTCTTATAAAATTCTCAAATGAAAAGGAATCTTGTGTAATAACAAAAATTTTTATAGCTTTCGAAAAGTTTTCAGAGTCGCTTTCATTTTACACCTTTAATTGCAAAAAGACTTTCTTTAAGCTATGCTCCATTGTTGGAAAAATTAAAGTCGATACCTGATGTTTTGACACAAAAATAAATAAATAAAAAAAAGGACATTAAAAACTAAAAATTATTTTTGTCACCATGTAAATAAATAGTTTTTATCCAAGTTTAATTTCTTACTGTTTCCAAATTTATTTCAAAACTGAGAACCTTTTAAAAAGTTAAATTTAAGAACTTTATCAAGATTTTTTTATAAGATAGCAAATATTAAACCTTTCTGAAAATTAAAAAATTTTCGAACATTAAATTATTTATAGACCATTCAATGCTGTTTTTCTAAAATGAATGTTAACTATTTGGTGACGTAACTGTCAATTAACTTTTGTATAATATTAGCTATAAATTCCACCTTAATGAAAGCAAACAAACTTAAATTGTATTTTTGAAGTAAACAAACATGGAATTAATGTAACATTTTTACATATTAACTGGATTTTGATATTTTTGCGTAGATGCTTTTTAGTAAGAGTATTTTTATAATATAATAATTTAATATGCACGAGCGCCTGTCAAAATGTGAGTTTAGAATTTCAAATATTCTAGTTTTATTTAAAACAAAATATTTTAAAAGGTTATTGCATACATGATAAAAGCTTGTAAAACAAAACTAACCATTAAAGTTAAAGAAATAATAACTTATATTTCAGCTGATTTCAATATTTGCATATGCCAAACCATACCATTAAAACATATAGTGAACTTATCCAAGCAAAAAGAACTCTTTTAATGGTAGTGTAATTGCAGAGTGTCCTGATAAATTTTCGATTAAAAAGTTTATTCAGTTTTCCCACTTACTAGAATCATAGTTAAGTGCTTATAAATAATTTTTTTCTAATTTTTAATGGCTTTGTATTAGTTAATTTATTTGAATATAGACTCATATATCATTAAACCAATATTTTTCAACAACTTTTTTCCCCACAATAATGTCGAATTACTTTGCTTCCGATAATTCATTTCTGTTTCGAAAGTCTTGCCTGAAAGTTAAAATTTACTAATATTTTTATTTCAATTTCATAACGTTTCGAGTGTCCATACAAAATTAAATCAAAATATAAAATGAAACATAATTTTCGTAAATTAAACATTTTAAAAATAGAAGGGAAATATACATTCTCAAGTAAATAAAATAAATATTGTATATATATATATATATATATATATATATATATATATATATATATATACAGGGTGAGCCAAAAGTTCGTTACAATTTTAAAAATTCATAAAAAAAGAAGAAAGTAAGATAAAGAAGTGCGGTTTGCAAGAAAGGGCTCACAAGATAGTCGGATTTTTTTTTGCAGCAAAAAAAGTTTTAGTTAAAAAAGTCGCCTATAGATGGCACTGTCCGAAACACAATGAAAAGGACAACAGTACGCTCCATTCATTTATTCTGATAACAGTTGTTCAATATGACCTCCAGTACATTGTACGACACAACTAAGGCGACTCGCAACGCCCGTTACAGATGAATGCAATATGTCGGAGTGAATTGCAGAAACCTCACGACAGATAGAATCCTTGAGTTCGGCCAATGTTGAAGGAGATGAACGGTACACACGTGATTTCAAATAGCCCCACAACCAGAAGTCGACCGGAGTGAGATCGGGTGATCGTGGAGGCCATGCGATCTTGCAACCTCGACTGATCAGTCTCTCTTCACCAAAGGTACTCAAAAGGAATCGTTTTACTGGATTGGCGTAATGTCACGGCCTTTTATCGGAAGATTAATTAATTTGCATAATTCTGCTGAATCTCTCAATATCAGCGCCATCTATAGGTGACTTTTTTAACTAAAACTTTTTTCGCTGCTAAAAAAAATCCGACTACCTTGTGAGCCCTTTCTTGCAAACTGCACTTCTTTATCTCACTTTCTTCTTTTTTTTATGAATTTTTAAAATTGTAACGAACTTTTGGCTCACCCTGTATATATGCATGTTAAAAATATAACGTATTAATGTTATTATTTTTGAGAATATAGATGAATAATTTTTTAACTACAATAATTATTTAAATTAAAAAAAAATATGTAATATCAATCTAAAATTTATAGTATCTAAAAAACTTTCGGAAGACTAAATTTTTTTTTTCATTTGATAATATTTGAAAAATAAAGAAAATCAAAACAAATTCAATATTTACTACATAATTTACTCACATACACACATTTACTTGTATTTTAAAATTTAATACGTGTAATTATATTACATGAATCAATATATTTGTCTTAAAAATAATATTTCACCAACTGTTTAATATTAATTTTTGGAAAAAGAATGTAAAAATTGTCTTATACCATAATACGTATTTATAAAAAATATGTATGCATGACAATATTTAAATTGAAATCTAATTATAAATAATTTGCTAATATATTGATAAATATTTTTTTTGCATAAGAAAAAGAAACATTGGAGTAAAGTCCTTATAAAAATAATTTATGAAACTTATATATATATATATATATATATATATATATATATATAATGTTATATTTAATAAATTATTCCAAACACGCAAAATCATTAAATAACTTAATTTATAGAACGTTGTTAAAAGCATGTACATAACATGTTTCTTCTTAATTTTTCTTTGTAAGCACTTCACTATTGCATCCCATTCTCTTTCAGAAATATAAGAGCATACACTTCAATGTTAATTTATATATAGACTGGCCTTGGCTTTTTGCACGATAGGAGATTTTTTGCTTTTTTGGTGAAAGGTTACTACGTAGGGAGGGTTTTTTGACTAACTACCGACCAAGCACTCTGAGACTAAAAGCACAACGAACATTTTTATCTGAATTCCAGAGAATTTCAAGCTCATTTGGCACTCCAAGTAATAAAGCCCTTACAACCAGACCCCCTGTCTTCCCAGGTATGCTGAAATATGTCACCCCTGTGTTCGACCTTGTCCTTCCTGTCCAGAAGGAAGTCTCCCCTCAGGCAGAACTCAGGGCTGCTGCTCTTGCTTAATTAGAGATACTCACTCGACAATTGGATGCACATTTATACTGATGGATCAGCTGAGAGAAGTATTGGGAGAGCGGGAGCTGGTGTCTTCTCCAAATTTTTCCTACTCAAAGAGCCTTTGGGAAAAAAAGCAGACAATTTTGATGGAGACATGTATGCAATTTACATGGCTTTCCAAAAAATTTTTAATTTCTCGGAAATGAAATTTGTTCTTCTTGTTGACTGTCAGGCTGCCATTCATACAGTGGCAAATTATACTCTCCTACAAACATCTTTAGAATTTAACTGTAAGACCATCATTAACACTTTACTATCTGCGGGAAAGAAAATTACTTTACAGTGGAACCCTAGCCATTGCGGCTTGCCTGGTAATGAAAAAGCAGACAATCTCTTGAAAGAGGTTTCTTTTTTAAGCCCTCTAGATACTCCTACTGGCCTGAGAAATGTCAAACTCTTTCTAAAACGGGTTATCCATCACCAGCGAAAAACTTATTACAAAGAGAATGCAGTTGATGCCTTTGGATGATTCTGCTGAGCTCATGTATTCCCAGAGATCTACCTAGATCTATAGGGATCTCCTGCTTCAGGGTATTTACTGGGCATGATTTTCTCCAAAAACATCGATATCACATTAGGCTTGTGAATTCATCCGACTGCATTTTATGTTAGGAACATGTTGACATGGATGGCGAGCATCTTTGGAAACGTTCTGCCCTCCAGGAAGCCCGCACTTCTTCACATTTCAAGACGTTCTCCCCTCCTGGAGATATTTCATTTCTTCATTGGACTGCAAGATTTATTATGCTCGAAAGAGCCAACATAAGGACGTAAAAAAAATGTTAATTTATGGTGTAAATCCAATGAGAATTTTTTCCAAGTATTTTCTGTTGACACTTCCTGTCTGTATGTTTTGACTAGACTTATTGAATATTTTGACTTCGGTAAATATTTTGACGTTACATACATATCTAAGTTTATAACATTTTTCCTCATTTCAATAACGAATTTATATTTTCTAAAATGTGTTGAAATTGGCCAAAATAATTTAATATTGGCTTTATTTATTCTTTTATCTTTATTTTGATGCAACAAAATTGTATTCATCATTTAATTCATTTTAATATTTTTTACTTGTTGTTGATACTATGTTTGTTATAAACTAAAAATGCTGAAAAATCGTACTGTAAAAGTGAGACATAAATATTTTTTTTAACAATGAAATTGAAAAGTATGATTAACATTTCAAAATCAGATAAATTTGAAACTTTGGTTTTTAAAACTATCCTAGATATTATTTCTTTCTTCATTTTTATGTTTACTACTCACTTATTCTTATGACCCTCCACAAACAGACTGGTGAAAAATCACCTAATATTTATGAAGATTTATGATAATTGAGTACCATAATTACATTTAATAATTATTATAAGAAGTGTGATAAATATCTATTTATCATTGTATAGTCACAACATTCATACGGTTTTAATTAAGTATTTAACAATTACAAACTAAAACTACTGAGCTAGATATAGCAAATCATTTTAAAAATGAATTATAAGAAATTATTTTTATCAAATACCTTTATAAGTATATAAATGCTTTGTTATTTATAGGTAATTTACATGAGAAATGGTATGACATCATATCATCCATCAATATTTTGTGATCAAATTCAGCGAAAAAAAAATACCTATTGTATAAAATATTTTTAAATGATTAAAAACCATTAGACATATATTCTGTTGACATAATGTAAGTCATTCATTCTAAAATTAGATGACCAATTAATTATTAATTCAGCTTCGATCAGATTTATTAATTTGGCATATTTCATTTTCCATATTTACACTGTACCCTTTAAATCGTAACTTTTTGGCAACTTTTTATTCATCAAAGGCTTTTTTACTTCAAATGATCTCATAAATTTGCATCCCTTACCAATGACATACGTCATATTAATATTACATCTTCAAAGCCCTCTTTATACTGATTTAATATATTACTTTCTTAAAATACTACGTGTTGAACAAATTATGTTACTTTGTTAAAAGTAAACACAAATTGTTTAACTTTCACAAAATATGGATACGATCTTTGGTATTTTATGTTTTAGTACATTGTGTAAATTTAAAAGAAGTAACAGTGGTGTGTATCTTAATTCAATCTTGAAGGATTAAATTAGTCTAGTATTTAACTTAGATTCCATCATAAGAGCCTCTAATATACAATTTCTTGATAATGTCAATGGGAAAAAGAAATTACCAATGATATGCTATGCAAGAATCTTAATTTTTGAATGACAAATACGTTTCAAATGTATTTAAGAAAGTGAATTATAAATCTATTAAAAATTATGAGCTATAAATGGACTTTTTCGTTAATCCTATCAAATGGTAAATTTAATTCAAGACTTTAGAATTCCAGAACTAATCAGGTTATAAAAATTTGTGTACATTTCCAAATTCATTAATGTTAGGAACTTTTTTTTCACTTTTTGAATAGAATAAAATCAATGCCAAATGAATTTTAAAAAAAAATTCCAAGATATGCGTGTAGTATTTAATTAAATTTTGTATATTTTTTTAAGAATTGCAACACTAAATTAAAGGAAAAATAAGAAAATAAGTTGCTTCGTTAATTTTTTTTCCCTATTAAATAGTGTTGATAAACTTAACACCACGAAGTATAATTTCTGATAATATACTGATTTTTCATAAAACAAATAAGAAATGCGCTACAATGTATGCTTTAACTTTATAAATGTACTAAAATTTTGAATAATTTTAGTTCATTTATAAAGTTAAAACATATATTGTAGTAAAATTATTCAAAGTTTTGAATAACTTTAGTTAAATTTAAATATGATTATTGCAATAATCAGGTATTTTTAACATTAATGTAACAAAATAAAGTATTCATTCGTATTGTTATTTTTACATAAACTTAATACAAAATCAAAGATTTTCTTTTCGACTAAACTTATTTGTTAAAAGTATTTCAAAATTAGTATGAATTATAAAATAAGGAAGTAGGAGGGAAATAATAGTATTTACATACTAATCAATCGTTTGTGTGGGAGACTTTGAAAATACGTGGGTGTAAGAATCGGTAGTTTTCAACATTTGTGTTTCTAAATAAAGTTGTATTCTAATAAACATTGAGAGAAAATATAAGGTTTCCATACATCATAGAATGTACAAATACAGTAAAGAAAATTTTCATTGTTTTTAATTTAAAATAGGAAGGGGGAAATCTTATTACGTTGAATATTTCTTAGTGAAAAAGGGAAAAAAAGTAGAAATTATATCTTTAGTATTTTTAGGCTATGGACTTCAAATAAAATATCTGCATAAAAGAGAAATGTTGAATACACACACCCACACACATACCCACAGACACACACTTATATATTTGCTAAAATTTTGAATTCATATATTACCATTTCATGTGTATGAAAAATTTTACAAAAATCAATTATATATAAGTTACAGTTTTTTATCTGATTTATTTATTTTTTTTGTAGAAATATAATAAGAGAATTAATTTAAGAACGTTTAAATGGATAATGTTATTTAGTCAAATAAATATTAAAAGATAAAAGAGAGAAATCGTAGTTAAATTTTTATAATTTCTTTTGCGATCTATGAGTTTAATCAGGGGTTAATGGAAAAATTTTGAAAATTTGATTTGAAAGCTTCAAATTTTAAAAAAGCTTTAAAATTCAGAAACATTAAAATTATTTATAAACGTATTTTATAGCAGTATTCTGTAGAATTTATTTCTAAAAGTGCTTTATAGATTAAGAGTTATAAGTGAATAGCATTATAATTTCATAAATTTAAACTTTTCGTTTAAAAAAGTTGAATAACAAGATCTGTTATTTAAATAAGAAAACTCTTAAATTTTAAGGCAAATCACGTTAAGATTTTTTTTTTAATTTAAAATGCTTATTAAGAAGAAAATGGTGTATGATTGTTTCCAACTTTTAGTTTAACAACAGATGTATTCTAAAATAGCTATTTATGTAACATACCAGAAGCGTAATGGCATATTAAATGGAAAATCAATTATTATTACAAGACAATGAGAAATCTATTTAAATGTAGTTTTGCTTAGATAGTCATTTTTCATATTTCAAGAATTTAAATTGTTTGTTATTTTTTGCGCATGCTCTCTTGTTTTCTTTATTTCAAAAATAATACTGTGTAAAAAATTTTAATAATAACGAAACAAATTTTTATTATGTGATATCCTGTGTTGGTGCGTTAATGTTGCTAATATTGAGAAATTTTTAGCGTAGTTTAGTAAATATTTATTTGAAAAATATAAAGGGAGTACATAGCAAAAAAAAAAAGTATTGCATAAAAGTTTAACATTGAACAATATAAAAACTATAACAATAACGTTTAATATAGGGTGTATTCTATACGACGAACTTTTATTGCTTTGTATTTACTGTACTTTTTATGTTTTTTTTTTTTTGGCTTTTTTTTTTTTTTTTTTTTTTTTTTGAAAAATGGGAGCATCCTGTACATTCATCCCAGCAAATTCTCATTTGGTTAAAAAATTGTTGATAAAAAAAACTGTTGTAATAATACCCATTTTTTTAACAGCTTAGGTTTATAATAAATAAGTGATATGATTTCATTTGGAATGCTCCAAAAGAAGAATTATTCGGATCCAATAATCTCTTTTTAAAGCACCCCTCAAGTGATCTATTTACTTCGACTCTGATTTGCTCAATGGTTTTACATACATAATATTAATGTTTTCTTAACTCTAATAATCACCGATAAGCGTATCTCTGTATAATCGAGGTAGCTCTGCCAATATAAACATTTTGGTTCTCTAAATAGCATAAAGAATTCCGACCAAAAATTCGAGAATAGTATCGCCCTTTTATTCACATGTTAGTGTAAGAACAGAGGCAGTATGGTGCGATATATTTGAAGTTTGTAAGGTAGGAAATTCCAATAGGTTCTCTTTATATTTAAAAAAAAAAAAAAAAAAAAACACTCAGAATTGTTTTTTTTCCGAATCTCGAGTCATCTCTGAAGAATACAGTGCTATTCTTGATCTATCCAACAGTAGCTCCAAGACAGATGGGCTCTTTTATGACATTGCATGACACGAAAACACTGCTGATATCCAGGTGCATAAACCTTCTTTAGTTAACAATCTATGTACACAGTTACACAGTGTTTCACCAAAAGTGTTGTGTACCGAAAACTTTCGACTGTCAATATCTACATATTTGTGTAATTTAAACACGTGATTTGCAATTAAGTCCAAGTCATATCCTAAAACTAGTCTAAAAACATGCGGAGTGAATTCATTATTTCTTTGGCTAAGCAAGATTTTTTTAAGTAACTAATTAGAAATCACAAAAATTTAATCATACACAATGAATAACCGGTATTTCCATCTATTTGGGGAAATATTGCATTTATTAAAAGTAGTATTGTCTCTACAAGTCACCAAAATTTAATTGAAGAAATTCTGAGATGTGCTTAACTATATTATCTACATATTGAATTCCCCTTCCTTTGTAGTAATTTATGTTTGCAGAATGTATGCAGAATTTTTTGAACAAACTGATCTTTAGATATATTTTGTGGAAAAAAATCGAAAAGATCCACGTCTGATGATCTAAGATGGATTTGTTTCGAACAATTTCGAATACAGGATTTGTTTCGAATATTACAAAATAATAACGAAAAACTTTATGTTGATAGTATGGCACATTATCATGCTTGAACTCCATCGTTTTTGGAATACACGGAGTTTATAAGTGATTTTAGATAATTTTCAAATAAATTTAATTTAATTTCTTATTTGGGAATGGTTAATTTCTTGGAAGATTCAATCGAAGCCATGTGAATAGTTTAGCATTATATAAACTAGAGCTTTAATAATACTTGGATTAAAGCTCTAGTTTATATAATGCTCAGGAAACAGCTCAATAAAAATTGTTGGAAACAGCTCAATAAAAATTGTTGGAAACAGCTCAATAAAAATTGTTGGAAATAGCTCAATAAAAATAGATTTCATATTTTCTAAAAATGTAAACCTATAGGCAATAAACAAATTTAAGATTTTTTTTTTGAAAAATGAAAGCTGTTTTGATTATTTACTCTCAATAAAATTTAAGAACAGTATGCTTGTTCCAAAATCACGTATGTTTTGTGACTACTGATCTAATGTTCATAAGATATTTTTTCAAACACAAAAGACCTCATATGATGTATTGTTGAAACATAAAATTCTTGTCTTCTGCTGTTATATTCCATGAAAACCAGGGTCACTCTGAAATTTTTGAGACAAAACTAAGTTTAAAAAGTTATACTTACAAAATTTTATGCGTGTTCAAAGTAGTCTCCTCCAACATTAATACACTTTTGTAGACGAATTTTTCACAGATTAAATACCTCAAGCCATTCATTTCTTGGAATAGATGAAAAAATGCATTTATAGCCACATCAATCTCTTCTTCTGAATAAAAATGACATCCACGTAAGTTTTTTTAGATTAAAGAATAACAAAAAGTCGCTCATAGCTATACCAGGTGAATACGGCGGATGTTCGATCACTTTAATTTGTTTTTTTTTTTTAAGAAACTCAACTGTTAATCCGGCTGTATGTGAAGATGCATTGTCATTGTGTAGCATTAGTCCCCTACAATCAGTTCTTGTAGAATTTCTGGGAGACATTTAGTGGCATTCCAGTTTACTGTTACTGTCTTCTGTCCTTTCAATATGATGGCTTTGACCAATCCCGTACTTCTGAAGAAAACGGCATACATCACTTTTTCAGTGCGCATTGTTTTTTCACCATTGTCGGCGCGGGATCATCTTCAAAGACCCATACTTTGCTTTATTGACGTGTTGGAACGTCAAAAAACGGTATGTAAGTTTCATCATCTGTAAGAACTTTTTAGAAATAATGCAGTGGCCACCATCATTTAGCACTTTAAGAGTTTCTTTACTAATTCTGACCCGCTCCTCTTTTTGGTGCTCAGTTAGATTAAGGGGAACCCAACAGCAAACTACTTTTTTCATATGTAATTTTTCATGAGAATGATTTTGTATATAGCTGCGGATCGAACGTTAAGTTCCTTCTTCATCATTTGATAGGTACAGCGATTATTAGCCATTAACATTTTTCGTGTGGCAGGCATATTATCCGGGATTACTGCCGACGGCGGCCTTCCTATTTGTTCTTCATCCTGAAGAAAATTGCAACCTCTTCTAAATTTTCTAATTCATCTGAATACAGCAACACGAGCTGGAGATTCATCATCAAATGCTAACTGCAACCGTTGAACGCATTCTTCTTGATTTAATCCTGCTTTAAAATCATAGAAAATCATAGCGTGAAAATGTTCTCGCGTCAACTCCATTTTCTCTTCTGTTTAAAATTTATTCTACGCTAAACAAGTTTAAGTAAGTCAGTAAAAAATCGTCTTCTATGTTAAAATAATTTGTTCTTTAAAATTAAACCATTATTTTAATTTTGTAAATTCTCGTCTGTGCGTATCTCAAAAATTTCAGAGTAACCATCGGACAAACTTCATTGCACTATTTTCTGGTTTTAGTAGGGCTTACCTGATGGTCGCATATTAATTGCTCTTTGATATTAATTATATATTTTTTATCAATATTTATTTCTATTCTTCTTAATTAAAAGTCCTGGTGGTACTAAGTTGATCCTTTCGACCATTACTTTAAGCAAAGTGGGCTCTGCTACCTGAAGTAATGTATTTTTGGAATGCTTAATATTTCTTAATGATTGTATGTTAAAAGCTAGTTAAATGACATCTATATTAAGATCTAAATAACAACAGGAAACATTTAACGTAAATATGAAGAGTAAAAATTATAGTTTGGAGCAAGCAGTTACTGCCCAGTTATAAGATCTTTGTGATGTAATTTAAATTATATGAAAATGTTCGTTTTCCATGATTTTGGAAATTTGATGCATATTTTTTTAAGATTCAAGTAATCATTCATAAATGATATTGCAAAAATTCTGGAATTGGTGATGAAAAAGTTTTTAATTATTTTGTAATGAATCTTATAAAAGAACAATGAAAAAAATCAAAATTTTGTTCTGTGTGAACCAAGGATTTCGGCATTCGAAATGTAAAACTAGTTTTGCTGATTAATATCGCATTAAAAGCGATTACTTTGAAATAAAATTGAGAAGAGTCTCTCTTAGAATTCATGTTCAGTTTCTTTTCTTATGGTTTTTGAATGTTTTTCTTATATTTTTCAACTTGATATAAATTTAAATTAATTAAATATATATTATTAAAAGGATGAGACAAAACGAAAAATAAATAAATAAATAAATAAAAAAGCTAAATATAAATATATTTCATGAATATTGCTAACAATTAAAATGCTAACTAAAATATAATTGAATATTTGTATCTGATAATCAAAATAATAATAATAATAATAGTAGTAATAATAATTCAAATGAAAATAGAATTATAATTACCAATTATAATCGTCAACCACAATTAGCATTTCCCGGATAAAGATAAATTAATTTTCTTGAAATATGATTTTACTGAATTAAAAGTATAATAAAATATCCTAGGAATTTTGTTTTATTGCAATTAGAATCTATAAACTTTAAATTTCTTCATAACTGCACCATACAATAAATCACAATTTTATTTCCCAACATCAAATAAGTTCTCATATTAGTTTCCAGATGGCAGCACTATATGATTGGTGATATCACCGTAATCGGAAGTATTAAATATAACAATTATGAAATATTAAAATATTTGCTTTAAATTTCTAATGATTTTTTTAAAATTAAAATGACAATAAATGCATCGAATTATGAAGAATTTGAAATTTTGTAAGGATATACATAATACATTTTTTCTTTCTCCAAATGACTGAAACTTGAAAAAATGCTTTATTCTATATAGTATTTCGAATATCAAGATATACTTTAAAATAAAAGTAAAAAATGTTTCGGTAAAAATAGAGAAAATAAAATTCATACTATATGTCCATTCATTACATTTGTTACTCATTTATAATTATATATATGTACCAACGAGATGAAATGATTAAATAAGAAATTATTTATTATATACATGATATTAAGTATACAAAAATTCTCTTTAGCATTAGAAATTTAATGAAATTCATAATTCATATGTTTCACACAATTACATCTATATTATATAATTTATTAAAGATGGAATGTGAATGTAAAACTTTTTTCGTGATATACTTGCATTTAAATATACGTTCTTCAAAGGAATCTCGATTAAATGGCTTTTATATTGAATGCAAATATTGACAGTAATGCATTCGATGGGATTTTCATAATTAATTTATGTTATTTTATAGAACCGAATTATCAAAATGTTTCTGAATAAATCAATATATCTATTTGTAAAATAAGAGTACTTATTATTTCTGACTTTTTTAATCATTTCATGTATTAAGTGGTCAGTTAAAATTCTAAATTAATATGAAGTATGTCGTTTACTTTTATCATAAATATGTTCTTCAACATATTTTTAAACCAACTCTATTGGGGTTTAACTAGTGAATGTTGTTTTTATTTCGTCAAGAAATTACTCTTATATAGAACGTTTTATCTTTTTTCTTGATGTCGCACACTTTATCTTCGCTAAACGAATCCCAATCATTATCAAATTAACAAAGTAATAAGAATCCGGTGAATTAGCAGACCTATCGAGATTTTTATTTTATTTCTCAGCATAAATTTAAATTATAGCTATGGTTAAATTATGTTGAGGTTTTCCATCGTTTGCAGGAGAGGAACAATCCTATGCATTGCACTTGCCATGTATTTGACAAAATTTCTAATTCTTTTATGAGGAACAAAGTTTTTATTTCTTAGAATTTGTTCTGAAAAATTTCATTATATATATATATATATATATATATATATATATATATATATATATATATATATATATATATATATATATATATATATATATATATATATATCGTTGAAAATCAGCTTCCAATTGTCTTCATCTTTTCTGAGTTAAAAATTACATATTCTTCTGTCTTGTTGCCATACAGCCAGAAGTGTTATAATTCCTATTAGGATTTACTATAAAAATGAACGTGAGCAAATTTACTTTATACATGACAACATTGAAGGAAACATCAACAACATTTATTTAAATCAAACAGCACATCACATCACAAACATTTTAAAACATTTATCTCTCTCGACATTCATATTTCCAAAATACAACCGTTACCGGCGTTCTATCTTTTTCATTTGTTGCTGCTCCCGAACAGAGAAACTAACTTCTCATGGAGTTTGCTCGTGACGCAACAAGAAGTAATTACTTCAACAACATAATCCGGCAAATTACTTCTAAGTCTGTAGTTGTCAGATTCTTGAATTTATTCTACTATTCCTTATTATTAGAATTTTAGCAGTTCTTGTATTAGTTTTTTTTTTTGCTTAGGGCAACATTCTCATTTTCTTTTTGGAAATGATATCCGGATTATTCAAGTGTTCTTTTAAAATTCTTGAATCACTTGATTTTCTCACACCAACTGACATTGGTGTTACCTCTTATGGCAAGAGAAGTGCATTCATCAAAAGGGATTATAATAAAATATTTTCAGTAATATCCATCTGTGATCAACTAAAAAGAGTATGCGTTATGCGGAACCCAAAATTAAAACCAGCTCTGATATTGAAATTCAGACAACTGAATTACTGAAGCACTAAATTGAATAAAACCAGTATATTACGGTCAAAATTGGTCCGTGAAACCATCTCTAATAAGCAAATCTAACAGTTTGAGGAGGTAATCATAACAACATTTGTAAAATCACACGTTAAGGCAGACAAGAAAAAGCATGCTTGTGTTAAAATTCATAAATTCGAATTAGTTACTTTGTGTGTATACCACGCGTGATTATGCTTTAATATATTTTGAAAGTAATTTTTGCTTAAAATCAGTCATAATTTTTATTATGCATTTAAGAGCATATTATAGATGCATAGATTCGAGCATGTTTTTCTATTTTACATTTCTCAGTCGCATCAATATATCTAACATCATGTTCTTTATTTAGAAAGAATTTTATTCCTAAATAAATATTTATCATTATTATAATGTCTTTTGATTTTTTTAACGTTTCAAGTTTATAGGAGACGCAAAATGTTTGACAAATTATATACTTTATAAGATTATGTTTTGCTGAAGTTAAATTTAGAAATTTCATGGTGTTGTAGAAAAGTAATTCCTATCTGACCTAACAATGGTTGTGGAAAGGATGGTTACTAAAAGTGTCAATTCAGCTGTTAGTCTTATCCATGGTAAAAAATCATAAAAAAAATTCGTTGAAGCAGCTAAAAATTTATTTTAGATTTTTAGCTGCATAATCTACTATCTCATAATTTTTGCATTCCAATGTTTATATCAACTGAAAAATACTATTTAAAATTATAAATTTGTTTAATTTTTAAGCAAAATAAAAAATAAATTATTTAAAAAATAGTTATAAAAATGAGAAATCAATTTTTTTCTACAAAATATTCAATATAATTTTAAATTTTTCAATTGCTTTCCTCCTAAATATATATTTACTATTTTAATTTTTTTATAAATAATCTTTGATAAAGAGATTATAAGTATTAATTTATAAATAAAAAGAAATTAATAATACCAATTTTACCATAAACTATGCTAAAAAAAAAGAGATTTCATCAATGTGATTTTGTTCAAGTGATTCAAAGAATTCAAATTGTAAATTAATTGTATAATTGGATTTATAAATGTCAACATACTTTAGAATTTTAAATAAAAATGTTGATTTTTAGAGTTGAAATTCATTTTAATATTTTTTTTAAAAAAACATTTCATAACTAACTGTCGTAATGATTACAAATAAAAAATATATTAATTTACTCTTCTATTACCTTGAAATAAAAACATGTTAGATATGTCTTTTAATTTAACTATAATAATATTTTTTTTTTTTTACCTTCTTGATCCATTCTCAAATGGACGACATTACTAGGCTCACTTCTACCTAATGCATTTTCAGCATAAAGTCGAAAATGATAGAAAGTGACAGGTTGTAAGCCTCGCACAGTCATAGTATTTTCAGTACCAGGGATAGTAATATTCCATGATTTCTGCTGCCATCTATCTGCATTAAGAGAAAACAATAATTTTCAAATGGATTTATTATTGTTATCACTATTACAAAAGCACTTAAAATTCTACTTAGGGACAATGCTGTGATTAAAACTAGCTACAGTCCTAACCTAAAATGTTGGGCTAATTTTATTACATTTTATCTTAAACCTCCCTGAATAAGTTAAAACCAATGTTTCTTGGAAGAGGGAAGTTTATGTGATAGCGATTTATAAAATGCAAGTAAATCTGAAAATACCATCATGATATGTGCAATCTTTTATTTCTTTTATTTATACTTTATATATATATATATATATATATATATATATATATATATATATATATATATATATATATATATATATATATATATATATATATATATATATATATATATATATATATATATATATATATATATATATATATATATATATATATAATATTTTCTCTTTTATTTATACTTTAAATGTATTTATAAATAATATAACTTATAGTTTAAAGTTTTCAAACTATCTCCATTATTATCGAAATTTCATGAACCAAGCATAATAAATACAATGGGGATTTAATAAGGTATCAGGAATGTAAAAGCAAAGAGCTTCAAATTTCAGGATTTTTTTATAGGATTTCAAATTTCTGTTTGTTTCTGTATTTTTATAGAAGTTTTCCGTTTGGAAATGGAGCCAACATATCAAAGCTACCTGTATGTCTTCGCCCATGGGAAAGAGACAGGAATTTATTCACGAGCAAAAACAGAAAGAACCCTGTGAGGGTATTCTCGGGATTATGGGGTGCACGATCAAACACTTCACAGGTAAATTTTTACAGCATTTTGGGGGGGGGGGCTAATAATAATAATAGACTTTTTTGTCTCACCCAATGTATATAAGTGGTAATTTTCCTTTGAATATTAATTGAATCATTGAAGGAAGATTAAATAAAGAAATAAAATTGACACATTACCTCCTTCTTCTTTATAATGAAGAATGTATTGAGAAATTTGACTATTTCCACTGTATGGTGCCGACCATCCCAACTTAGCAGTTCTGCTTCCGAACTCAATCACTTTGACATCTTGTGGTGCATCAGGTGGTTCTATGCATTTTAAAATAATTAAAAGTAACTGAACATTTCAATATCATTATCTTGCAATATAAGTTTTGATTTAATCAAAGTAATTTACTTTAATTAAAACCCCAAATATGTACATGTACTTAGTAAAAAACAATGCAACATTTTTATAGAGAATATTTTAAGTAGAATTTACATTAAGTAGATTTTACATTATATTAAACTTTTACTTTAGTACTGTGGAAATTTTAAATAATCATCTTTTTTCAATTTTGTACATTTTTAATGAAGTATGCTGAAATAATTAAATGTTTGTTAATAGCAGACGTGAGGCACACAAAAAGGGTGAAAAAAATTAACTAAACCGTATTAGAAATTAATTAAAGATTATCGATTTTAATAATTTGTATTGTTATGAACAATATATTCATATATCAGCACTTAACTCATAACTAATCGTTATCAACAGGTGAGACAAGTTTAAAGGAAATCTTGCGTGTTGATAATTCACAAAATTCCTATGAAAAAGAAAGCTTTCAACACATGCAAACATCCAATTTCTCACCTTGCATGATGAGCTGAATGTTGGTATCATCTTGTCCAAATGCATTCGATGCAATGCACGTGTAAAGTGCGGAGTCCCTCCGATCCGCTCTTCGTATGGTCAGCTCCGAAGTCGTGCCCCCTCCGAGAACGGTTTCCGTCAGCTCGTATCTGTCGGAATACGCTGGTCGTTAAAATGTTTCACCATTATAAACAATAAATAATATAGATTTTAATTATTTAAATTTTAAAATTATTATGAATTTCATTTATGCATTCTTTATACAAAATTAAAAATTTATCTATTTCGTTAGTTGCAGTAAAATTTTATACTGAAGTAAAATTATTAATTATTTTAAATAAGTTTTCCTAATATATATTCAAATTACATTAATGGTATTTTCTAATGTGTTGCTTATCAGATAGCTGCGGAATTACTACATCAAGTGGCTCGTGAGGTATTTGTATGCTTGTTTTGATTAGGAAAGAATAGTTATTTTAGCCATTCACATTCAAATTGAGAATAAAATCAGAAACATTATACTTCGTAACTTATTTATAATTGATATAGGAATTAATTGAAATAAACAAAAGAATTACTGTGCAAATAATAAAATTTTTAAAGGAATTACTGTGCGAATAATAAAATTGATAAAGGAATTACTGTGCGAATAATAAAATTGATAAAGGAATTACTGTGCAAATATAACAAATTAGAGAATAAGAGCAAATTTATTTGGATGGATTTTTTATTCTTCTATATTACTTCTTTCTAATCTGACAAGTGTAGATCACTATGTAAAGGATATAATGACAAAAATCATATTTTCATTGATTACATATGTAGGAACGTAGAAATAAATAGGAAATAATCAATGAAGAAATAATGTGTAAAAAAAAGAGCTTGAAGTTGTATGAGCTGTTGGAAATCAATGCAAATTTCATAATCAATACTTTTATAAATGGCTAATGCAGACGTTATATTTTTGAGTAGATTCATTATGACTGCTAATTTATTGTACAGAGCGAAATTAAAACAATGCATTGAACTTATCAGAATAACATTTTAAGAGATTTTCAAATGATTGATTTCCAGTTTTGTATAGAAAATTTTTTGAATTAAGTTTTCATAGCATAGATTTAAAGTTAATTTGTAATAACACATCATTTTAATTTTTTTCTTGCTTTCTAGTTACTATGATTATCTTATTTTTCCTTTAGCAATTACTAATATTTATTTGATCATTTTTCATACTTATAGTTTTATACATAGATTTTCTAGCTAGAACAACATATAGAAACTAGATTAAGCTTAGAAAATGAAAGCTATAGTAATATTCGTTTAAGATCCACAGTATTGAAATATAATCCTTCTAGAAGAATTTTTTTATAGAAGCACATGGTCATCTTCTAGAATTCATTATTTATTTACTTCACTGGGAAGATTTATTTCATCTAAAATGTAAACGAAATGATCCTAATTTATTTGAAATTGTTACGATAAATATAAACACATTCTAAGCACATTTATTGAAAATATTTTGATTAATGAGTCATAATAAAATATATAAGCTGTAATCACACAGAAATACTATTTAGTGGCAATAAAATTCAAATACTGTATTTCATTGTAAATATTGTATTTCGTAATTACTAAAATATGGTCATATTTTGCTAAATATTTTCAATATGTTTTTATATATTATATACCAAAAAATAAGTAATCTTAAAGGAAAATGAATTAATTGTTGTCAAACAATTAATTTACATTTTATATTTGTTAAAATTTCCACTTATTAAAATTAAAGTATTTGATCTATTGGAAGAAATTGTCTTCCAATTACTCAAATAAAATTAGAATAACAATACAAATTTAAAATATCATTTGCATTTGCCTAATTAATATAAGTTGTAACCTTGAAATATACATAGAAGTAGATAAGTCGGAAAAGTGGCAAAGAATGATTAAAATTAAGCTGCAGCAACATTTAAAATATGGAAATACTTCGAAATTATAGAATAATTAGAACGCGTTAAAAGTGTTCCTATTCCATTACAAATGTAAGGCTATTCACTTTGATGAACTATCTCACTATCACAACATTAAAATACCACATTCATTTAGTATATCTTCTATCTATATAAATCATAAAAGAAATAAAACTGTTAAAAATCAAAAGTGAGAATAAAACAACAAACGTTTTGACGAGGGAATTATTTTTATATATTTGAAACTTATTATTATATATCAAAATTATTATTTTTATATTATGTATTAATTATTTTTATATATCAAAAACACGAATATATCAAAAGCTTAATTCAACATTTATTTAAATAAAAAATTCTGAATTAAATTTCATTCTCCTTCAAATTTTCTGTGTAAAGAATTTTAGATAATAATTTAATAATATAATAAATTTATTAAAAGTGAGTTTCATGATAAAATTATATGAAACAACGAAATAATTTATATAGAAATAATGAAAGATAATCTGAGTGAAAAAATATAAACTATCATACACATAACATATTTGAATAGTAAACATATGTTTATAGATTATGGCATATTGTGTTGGATGGTAATTATATTCATTTTAACTTTTTTTGGCGACATCTCAGAGTTTCTGTCCCTTAGATTGTTGAATTTTAAATGCCAAATTCAATTACGTATAAATTTTAGAAACTTTTCCCCCGCTTTTATAGTTTTTTTAACGCTACTTCTTTGCTAAAGAGCGTAACAGTTTTCTTTTATTTTTAGTTTCCGCTAATGTTATGAAGAATTTTTAAAAACATAAAAATGATAAAAAGTTTAACCTAAAGATATAAATTTCATCCAATGTTATTATCAATGTGAACGCACTTTGAATATAACATCTCCTTATTTGAAAATTTCAAATATCAATTTTTAATTATTGTGTGGAACACGTAAAAATTATAAACAAAAGCAAAATTTCTATTTATTTAAATTTTTTATGCATTTTAAAAAGTGAGATTATTTGAATAATAGGAGAAGGAATATACAAAAAATATTTTGAGTTCTTTGCTAGCGTACAATCAAGGAAATCAAAATAATTTTGGGGATTTGGGTACATAATAATTGATAAATATTAAGTATAAGTTTAAGTATCTATACATGTGTATATATATATATATATATATATATATATATATATATATATATATATATATATATATATATATATATATATATATATATATATATATATATATATATATATATCTATATATATATATTTGTGTGTGTGTGAGAGAGAGAGAGAGAGAGAGAGAGTGTGTGTGTGTGTAGATGCTATAACAACAAATGCTACTATATTATGAAAAAGAAGTACTGAGAATAATATAGCCAGTAAAAAATTAAGAAAAGAGAGAGATAAAAGCAAATGCATCAACTTGGTTTGCATTTGCATTATCTTTTCTTAATTTCTTACTGGCTATATTATTCTCAGTACTTTATTATTCATTGTTTCTAAAAGAAAGTTTTTTTCCCATAAAATTCATAAATGTTTTAATATTAAAATTGTGGTTGATAATTGAATCGTGTGAATATAAACAATGAAATAATTCATTTTAATAATTTTAAAGTATGTTTTACATTTTATGATACATTTCTAAATGTGCTTATTTCGCAAAAAAGAAAAACACAATTGTCATTTACCTTAAGTCAATTTGGGGCTCAAATGTTTGTTTGTCTTTCAGCCAGGTTATTTGTAATGGGCGATCTCCGATAGCTTCACATATTAATTTGGCATCCTCCCCTTTGCGAACACTTTCCGCACGAAATTTACTTTTGAAATGGGCAGCCACTATAAAAATATGCATAAATGAGATTATAAAACCGAAATAGGCACAAGTGATATACTATTTAAATATTCTGTTAGATTTTATTAATATAGGTTTATAAACTGGATTTTACTCTCCACTGCTTTAGAATTATATTTGCTTTTTTTGTGACAATATCTGACAGTTTGAAAATACTTTTTCAAAATTGTACATTTTATAAAGTGTACTTCCTATTTTGCACTTATTTGAAGGCAAAATTTATAATTGATAATAATATTAAATTACGGGGAAATATAAGATTTTTCTAGATTTTATAGGCATTTATGTAAGAAAAAATATAGTATTTACCATGGATTTATACTAATTTATTCAGCTTATTTCGATGATGCTTTTAAAAGGAAAACATTTCCAGGATACTCTAGTGTTAGAATTCGTTCCCTTGAAAGCAATATTAATGATGAAATTAGGCTAATCTTTTACTATGTTAAATATAAAAAAATTACATAAAGCATATTTTATTTTTTAAAGAGAATAAACATTTATATGAAAGCTTGCAATAGTTCACTTAAAAGTAGCTGCTCCTGGTTCAACGTAATATGTTTCGATATGGTGAAGCATCTAGTACTTAGCATCATGGAATATATAATTATAAGTTGCTCTTTTATATAAATTTCAGAGTAGAAAATAATATAATATATAATATATTTATTTACAATAAAAAAGGAATAATCTTTATGCTAATTTCATTTTTTGCACTTTTTTATGTGTTGCTATTAGCATGTAAGAATAAAATTTTGCTTTCTCTCAAACTGAAATTCAAAAATTATTATAAATACCTTTGAGTAAAAATTATTCTTGCTATAGATATATTTAATAAAGGCTTAAATAGCTACATATTCCTTAAAAAATTAAGGAAATTTGCTTAACAATCACGTGTGAATATTAAATATGACATTTAATGATCAAAATAGTTTTACGATCGAAATTAGCTTTCTATTATCTTTATTCATAAACTATATGTATTATTCTTCCTGTTTATATAATATTTTAAAATGATTTAGTTAAGTTATTGCTTTTTAGATATTTTATATTAGCAAAATATGGAAATAAATATTTAAGCCAATTATTTCCAAGAAGTATGTAAATATTTGAATAATTAATATTGTAAATACCATGAACAGAAAGAGTGATGACTTTACTGAGGCCCTGTCCGATGCCGTTGGTGGCTTGGCATAAGAAATGCCCGTTGTCACCTTCCTCCACACTGTGAATAACAAGAGAACCATTCTCAAACACATGAAGTCTGGAACTGCTGCTGATTGGACGAAACTCTGATGCCACATCCCCTTAGAAAAAAATTTAATATAAACATTCAAGTATTAAATAATTATTAAAAGTCATTGAAAATTTGTAAAAACGTTATTGTGTTCTAAAAAGAATTATAATTCATTAACAAATTATTATAGGTTTATATATATATATACATATATATACACAAATAATATATTATAATATATATATATATGTATATAAATTAGTTTTTTCTCATATATTGCTAAAATCTTACCATCAGATTTTGTTACATACATTCAAATTAAAAATACATGTATAGGGTAGATATTTTTTTATGAAAATAATTAAAGGTATTTTAATATTTTAGAAAATTTCCAATTTGATGAAATTCATTTCTTTGTTATAGATGAAAGCGTCATAATGATGTACAGAATGATAATATAATATTATGAATTTTCTAAGTAAAATTTAACAAATTGTTAAGTAATTCGAATATATTTCGGCCAAAAATCATTGTCATTAAATTTAAATAAATAACAAAAAAGAGTTATCAACTTAGGTCATAATAATATAATAGATGTATTGAAATGTATATTTCGAAAACTTCCAAGTCTTTTTTGACAGAATTATAGCTATAAATAAAAATAGAAGACATTTATGTATTTGCAAATTCAGATTAAAAAAATGATATTTTTGAAAGATTGTCTTTATTTTATTTCTCTTGATAGAAATAGATAATTAAATTGATTCGATGTCTGGCTTTTAAGGAGAGATACTGTCAATCAAAGAAGAAGAATATATTTAACTTGAAGACAGATTAAAATCTTTCAACTGGAAAAGTGACAAATGAAAATAAGATGAGTGACATAATTTATTTTAATAAAAGAAAATATCTGCCTCATGATGAAAAGTATCTTTCTTCAAAATCATTCTAATAATACAAGAAGTTTTAGAAATTTCAAAAATCTGTCAAACAGAATCTGAAATGATTGTCTTTCTTCAAAAAATTGTATTTGTGTTACCCCAATATTATTAAATTCATTCCTTATTTATAAGAATTATTTATATAAATAATAATATCCATATAAATAATAATTTATCCCAATACAATTTTGTACTATTTGAGTTTAAAATATTTATTTTGCTACTCATACTAGTTTTATTTTACTCATGTATTTTTTTTATCTCTTCCGTACAATAACAATTTTCACAAGAAGTGCAAAGCTATGTATCTGTTGAAGTTAGTAATTATATGAAAAAATGAAATAGCGACATGCGTTTTAAGCGCAATCACTAAGTATATGATATATTTATTTTGAAATATATCCTTAGAAGGGAATTAACTTTATTACATTAACAGAATATAACATCAACGGGAGACACACGAGCATGTCAATAAAAATATTCAGCAAAATGTTTAACAGTTAAAAAGAATGTGAAAATTTTAATAAAATGAAAAATGTATTTGAATTTGATTGAAAATTTTCAATATAAATAATTATTTTACATAATAAAAATTTTTATTTGTAAATGTATTTCTTTAGCTTTTGGTTGCACTGAATTTTAATTAAACTTGATAATGAGTTATTACATCAACAGTGGAACACAAATAACCATATTAGATTAAATTTTTTGCTTTAAATAAATCAATACTATATATTTGAATATGTATTTTGGCACATATTACATTTGTATCACCCTATCTCAGCTAATTTTTGCATTTGTAAGAAAAAAAAAATGAAGATAATAATCTCATAAAGCTCATAAAAATAATCTCTACCATGAAGTATTCAAATGTACTTTTTTAGAAATAAAATCAGTAATTTTCATGACAAAATATAAGCATTAATGATTTAATTATGTTTTTATTAAGTTAAAAATTTATTTTCCTATAGATAAAATTATAACACCTTACCTTCTGCTTTCGTCCAACGTATCCTTGGAATAGGAAAACCATCCGCCTGGCAGTCGACTACCGCCGATCGAGATTTAGTGACACTGGTATCACTGGGCTCAATTCTCCATCTTGGTGGAACTAACAAATAAATGAGAAACACTCTGGTAAAAATGAGATTCTTTAAAAACTATTTTGGTGCAGCTTGATTTTGATAGCTTCCGTTGGAAAATAAAACAAAATTATCTCTTCGTGAGAATTATTTGGTTATAGATAATAGCCTGCTTGCCCACAATCACTTTTAATGTAGCATAAATAATGTTTTGGGTAAGTGTTTCAAAACATAAATTATGTAAGATATGACTGTAAGTGATGAAAGTCATTTGTGTTTTTTATTTTTCCCTTTGCACACCTAAATATATTTTTAATTATATATAATTCTTATTTCCTGTCCATTTATGCATATTCAGCTGAGAGATAATATATCTTTTGGTTGGGAGAAAGGAAAGTATTGTCCTCATTCCGAAGTAAATTAAAATCCGTGAATTTTCTGTACTATATTTAGGAAAAAAAAAGTTATGGCGTTTGTCAAATAGATGTCGAAATTGAAAGTGTTCACACTTGATCTTTATTTAGCTACTTTAAGCAGATTTCTTAATTGATTTAGCTGTTTATTGCGGGAGTCATGAAAAATTATGTAGCACTACTGCTTTAATAATTTCAATATGTTTTTTAAGATATGACGCGTACATTCATTTTTTGGTTGGTACGATGTAGGCATTAATAAATACTGATTGCTCGGATAATATTCATGTAGATCTATGATATAATTTGCATTTTTTACTAACCAATGTAATTAAAATACACTGAAAAAGGTTATAAGAATATGAATTATAAATTTATTCAAAATATTGATGCATTCATTAAATATTAAAATGAACTTCATTAAGGAGAATTTAAGAAAGTTAACAATTCTTTAATCAGGATACTTTAATTTATTGCTTTTCAAAAATTAAGACAACAAAATGTTATGATGGGGCTCACAAAGTATTCTTCGAAGTATCTAAGTTTCATTTCAAAAGAAGGAAGGAATTATAATGATTAAATACATTCATCACAAAATTTTCCTTCACCATTAATATAGATATTTATTTAAAAAATTTGAATTTTGCTTTTAATGAAATTGTTATTTCATTTAAATGTAAATAAATAATAGACGTCTGAATATGAATAAAAATACTGACTTTTATATAAGAATAAGGTTTTTTGCTTAAAATTGTATGCCGAAAAATTAAAAATTTCATGTAAATGCTTATTAAAGGTATATTATGCTAATAATTTTTAATCTTCCTTAAATTTTGGGATCTAAAATCCAAAATAATTAATTTTTAATATGTTTTAGTATTTATATATTGAGTTTTTTTTATCTATCAGATTTACATTTCCATAAAAATATACTAACTCATAAAAATACAAGCAAAAATGTGAAAAAAATAAAAGTCTATATTTTATTTATAAATAGTCTATTTCACTCATTAAGTGACATTTTATTTAATTATGCTAATTAAATTGAAATATATGAGTAAATATACTGCTTTTTTAATTATAAACTATTTATATAATGTTTTAAAAAGACCATACTTAAAATATTAATACATTTGTATTGAGAATAAATATATTGATTATTATGCATATTATTTGAGTAAATTGTATTCGTTTGAAATTACAGCTTATGATAAAAAGAAAAATACTGTTTCTAAACGGTTTTTACAAATTATGACAGAATGTAGTGTCACGACAAAATTTATACGGGATACAAAACAATAAAATTTTATTTCTTCAACTTGCATCTTATTGAAGAACACTACATGTAGAAAACAAGATAAGAGGGAATAAATTACATTAAATGTATAGAAATCTTAATCAAAATACATTTAAATATAAACAAATACAAATAAGTCTAGAAATGCTTTTAACATATGATTAAATTATCAAATATTTTCTATAACTGTAGATAAGAGTTTGAAATATTTCCTCGAATATCCTGGGTATTAAAATTAAATTGACAGTCTGATTTGCTAAGATCACTTTCTTATTTGATTAATTGGATTCCAAGTCAGAAGTTTAATCTGTCGCTGAATATAAATAGTGTGTGAATATTGATGAAAGAGGGGAATTTGTACTTTGCTCCATGCATGCACAGAGAGGGAAGGATTAATCTTTCCGGGGAATTTATCTCAATTTAATATGACTCCCCCTCTCCTTGGCGTTGGTCTCCCCCCAAGAAGCAGTTATTGAGTATTTATGGCAACTGGTGGCTGTTTGGTGGCTTGTGATCTCCAAAGGATTGATGTAATGACGCCGATTAAATGGATGTATGAATGTGTTTCTTCTATAAGGAATGTATCGGGTGTGAAACATAGATCTTAATTATTCACTTAGCACTTCATGGGTAGCTGAAAGACAATATTCTTCATTACCAGTGAGGATAGCAAATATATTCCAATAATAATAAAATGTGTTTTGTTATTGGGTGTTCTTCTATTTACAAGGAAATACTTTGCAGTATTTATCTCGAAATATTCAGTTATAAGTGTGGGTAGTTATTTGAAGAATGTTCAATTTCAGAGGTACACAAATATTCATGCATATTTAAGAAAATATTTATTCTTTCTAATTAAATTTTGGTGATTTATAAATTGTTTATTATATAATCTCCCGGATAAAATTAAGAATAAATATTTAACTATTTATTTCCAGCTATGTCGACAATTTCTTTCTAAGGTGGTTACTTTTTTCAACATTAATCCCCTTAATGCTTTATTTGCAATGAAAATTTCTATGTCTTTAATATATTTCTTAATCATGGATTTCAAGAATCTGTATAATTTATTTTAGACATTCATATAATTGTTTAGACTATTGATGCGTAATAAATATGTTTTTAAAAATTTAATCAAACTTAATAGTTTTCTTTCCATTTTTTTTGGTTTTATATCTTACTACAAACAAAATCTTAGTTAATTAATATTTGTTATTAGTAATTATAGTTATAATTTTAAAAGCAAATATATTGAATTCTTATAATTTGTTACGTGCTTATATTTATTTACTGTTAACTATAGCTTAAATAAAAGAGCTCGATTTTAAGAAGAAATTTATATTCAAAAAAAGTTATGCGAAAATTAATTTCGTAGTTGCATAATAATGATTTCATTGATAAACGTTAATTTAATTCAGAATTTTTAATTTTGTTATTTTTTTCACTTTAGTTACCTATTTAATTTCTATTTTAGTTTATTTTGCAAGTTGAGTCTCGTAAAATAATTAAATTATTGATGAAGACAAAAATACCAGTTATAATTTCGAAATCATATCATTAAAATTAATGGATGTTATGTTTAACTTATCTTCGTGTCAGAATTTACATTACATAAAACAATTATCTTAAAAATTTAAAATTTTGTTTAGTATAACATCTGTATAGTTTTTTATGTGAGATCGTCATTTTATAAACATAGCAAGTAAATCGCGCAAAAGAAGATGACTGTATATATAGTATGAATTATCATAATTTTTTGAAATACTTTTATTCATTTAGTTTTTTGATGATGCATGTTCTCATTATTATCCCTGTTGAATTAGTAGTAACATGTAACGTTCAACGCGAACACAAGATTTAATTCTTTTGGTGCTGCCATCTATCAATCAAAAGAAAATATAAAACCAGATTTCAAATAATATTATATTAGATATAAACTTTTTGAAGTATATATGAATTTAAAATAAGTGTGTATTTTGATGTTCATTGTAATCTTTCTAAGACAATAAATTCTACGTTATACATGATTAGAATGCTTAAGTGTGAAAAAGCTGTAATTTTGTTTCTAAAATTATTGAATTTCAATACAGTAATAAAGTATTGATAATTAAAATACACTAAAATAATCATGTTTTGAAAATATTTTACTTTAATATTGTGTAAATAAAACATTTTCAAAACTTGACTATCTACTAATCAAACAAATTAGAATAATAAAAGTATATTTGTGAATTGTGTTAATTATTTATAATGTTTTCATAACAACAATAATTTTACTCCATTTTTATACTTAATTTTAAATACGTTTCATATTATCAAAAAATTTAAATTTTCGTATGTGTGTGATATGCAATTTTCAAAAGTTCTACCATGCATTTTCTATATTTTATGACTATCATATAATTTAATTATATTTTAAAAATTAGTTTTAAATTTTGAAATTATTAAAGTTTTTTCAATTTTTCTTATAATTTTATCTCACGTGACATTAAATTTTTATTATTAACTATATCAAGTTTATTTTTGTGAATAAAATTATATTTTTATTATTTATTTTACACAATATTCATGGCATAGTGTAATTGTGAAAGTCTGTTTACAGATAATGGTATATATATATGTGACACAAACAAAGAAACCTTGAATTGAAACCTCAAACTGAATACAATACCAGAACTGCTTATTTTCATTGCATTTTGAAAAGGCAGACACTCGAACGAATTTGAATAATGATTCAGGTTGGTTTCAAATGTATTGACAAAAGAAGTAATTTATATATATATATATATATATATATATATATATATATATATATATATATATATATATATATATATATATATATATATATATATATGTATATATATATGTATATATAACTGAGATCTTTTAATTATAGTGCAGTCCAAATTACTATAATCAGTTTCATCCGATGATGAATTAAACCAATGAATTGTAGAATAGAAGGCTAAATATTGGATGAGAACAACGACAGTTCAACGATGCCCTTTTCAATAAAATGTCTAAATTATAACGGAATTTTCTATGTCCGAATAAAAGGGTTAGCCTAACGCGAGCTCCATGTGTTTAGTTCCCAAGCATGCTTGGTACTCAGTTTATTGCCCACTGAACGGTTGAAAAGCTGAGTCAACATTGTCCAACCCAAGAATATGCGGTGATATATAGTCATGTGAAACAGACCACGAAAAATGTGTTTAAATGTAAAGACTATATATATTAAGTTTCTCACACAAACAATTTCATTTGAATTTTATATTTTGTTGGAGGATATTTGATCGTTGTACGAGAAATAGAAATGTTTCTTCTTATTGATGGATGGCAAACTTTTAATTTTAAAATGGAACAAATTGCAACATATTGAGATTGTGGTTTATTGTAATCAAAATATCAAACTTGCATCTTTCGAACTTCAATAGTTTTAGACAGAATAGGGAACTAATGAATTTAGAATGATCATAAATATTCCGTCCTAGAACGTAATGATTGGCTATCATTAACAACTGGAAAGACTGACATGTTACCACCCCCTTCGAAACTTTAAATGCTTTAATGGGTCCCGAGTCAAGAAATATAGTTGTTTGCAAGAAATTAAATGCTAAAACGTGCTTCTCGATTAAATGTAGCAGCTTGGACAATCAACTCAATGACCATACATCCAGTTACCCTTGTCATTACAAAACATATAAAAACATCTTCAGTGATGGCATGAAAGACGAAATTGGAAGACCACGTGATTTCACTTGAATATTTTACTGTTTATGGCAACCTGATGTGTCATTCGTACTTTGCAGAATCATGGAGAATGCACAATCAACACAGACAAACTGGTCCATCACCAGATGTAAATGTTTGTCTTGATGCCTGGAGTGAATGTTTAGTTTGCTATCAGATATATCGATTAGATTGACTTTTTCATTTTTGTTTTCATTGACAAAATTTTGAACATTGACATCATTTCTATTGAGCTAAGACCAATGGCTCTTTCCCTTTGTGCATCGCAAAAAGCTGCTTTTTCTAAGATAATATATGACTGTAACATGTACGAACATTACTTGATCCCGAAAAATATTAGGATGCAGCATTGGCCAGTACGCTCTTCAGATTTCTTCATAGCAGAAAAAAACTGGTGGATGATTCTCAAGAGAATAGTTAGCTATCATGACTCAGTCATTGCGGTTGGTTATCTATGGTATGTTGAAGAGGGATGAGAAAGCTGTATTTATATATGCCATTCAATTTCTGTCTTCCCTTATGAGGAAATGAATAAGTGCCATTATTGTTGCCAGTAATAATTGTTCTGGGTACCAATTCCTTAGAATTTCTATTTTAAAATAAAAAAAAAAATTATAATTTTTTATTTTTAATAAAATATATTTGTTTAATTAATTTTGACTATTGTATTTTTTCCTGAGATAGACATTTTATGACTATTAGAGAAGTTTATTTTTACAAAAATATACTTCGCTTCAGGGTTGCATGATAAAACTTGCCAAATTTCTGAATGCTTTTTAAATGACCTTAGGTAATTTTGGTTTATATAAGTAGTTTAGAAAATCAGAGCGACTGTTGAAAGAATAATAGAAACAAATCCAAAATGTATAGAATATGTCACCAAATGTGCAAGCATTTTTAATTTCAATTTTCACTATAAATATAAAATTTCATGTGAGCCATAGAGTTTTGAAATTTTTAGCAACAAAAAGAAAAGGGAATAGAAAATACAGGAACTAAATGTGGTACAATGAGAAATACTTTATTTTACGTAATATATTAAATGTTCTAGAACATTCGTTGAAAGATGGACAGGCAATGGAATTAGAAAGTGCGATACAATAATTTCTCATAGGGTACGGAAAATTTTGGGACACCAAATAGTAGCATAACTCATCATGAAAAATGTTATAAGAGCTCACTAATAAAATCAAAAAAGTTGCTGTTATCAAAAATCAATATTCCTAAACCAAAATTATTGAATTTCACATAATTAATGAGTTTTTTTGAATTTATATATTAATTCTCTTGCACAGGTGAAATATTAAAAGTATATTCAAAAGCATAATTAAGCTAATAAAGGACATATCATTTCATTACCGCTTTGGTAATTTATAAAAACTAATTTTTAATATTTAAAATTTATTTAAATAAGCATTTTTTGATATTAAAATAAACATAATTTAAAAAATGTTTTAAATAATTCGTAATTTTAAAAATTACGTATTTAATAAGAACCTGAGAAAGCGTATTATGAACAATGCACACATTTATGTTATTTTTATGTATAAAAAATTGGAAAAAAAACTAACGGATGCAAAATAATTTTAAATAAACATAAAAAAATTTCCTTTTTTTGATGATGCGTATCATTGATTAATTGAATACATATAAAAATTTATATCTGTGGTAACAAAATAATACTAAATATAACTTCAGTTTAAACTTTACGTAATTATTACGAGTTTTTTACTCAATCATATTTCATCTATATGTTAAGTTCTAAGACTTCTCTATAATAAAAACTGATCCCTTTTGATTCACGGAAATATATGAGTATATTTTGAAAACGTTTTTAGAGAATTATGTAAAATAAAATTTACTTACAGAAAGTTATGAATATGTTTTGAAAACTTCTTTAGAGAATTATGTACACTAAAATTTTTAATAAAATCGAAAAATAAAATATAAAAATGAATTACTTAAAATTTATCATTCAATCATAATTGATAAAAATTTCATGTCCTTATAAATTGATATAAATATTATATTACTAAGATAGAAACGTCATCTTAGATCAGCAAAAAAAATTTTTAAGGAAAATTAAAGTAGTAAAAAAATTTGTTTTTAACAAATATAATTAATAAAATTTGTTAAGAAGGCGTTTCTTTTTCAGTTCACCACTTCTTTTATTTTGAAATTGGTTCTGGGCTTATTAATAAGTTTAAATATATCTATACAAAGACAGCATAGAAATTTTGCTTAGATTGATTTGTCATTTTATTCTTACTTATATTTTGTGTACCTAATACGGCTTCATTATATAGACTCTGGGAAATTTGAATTTTACTACAGTATTTTTATTTATTTTCGCAATGTCTTCTGCAGGAGATTTAGTAAAAACTAAGTTTCTTAATAGAAACATGCTATTTAAATCACTTAGTACCATCAAAGGAAAAGCTTCTTGGGAAAGAAATAGGCAATAGGCATAATATATATATATATATATATATATATATATATATATATATATATATATATATATATAATGCTAATCTTCATCGAAGTTTATATGGAGAAAGCTGAAACACAGAATCCATCTCTTGTTTAGCAATGATCACTGCGTCGAATCAGATAAAAGCAGTCCTACTTTATGATTAAAATGATCAAATACATTTGAATAAAATAAAGTATTCAATATTTAATCTTAAATTATTTCGCTAATAAAATTAAAAATATGTTCTTTTTATTTTTCCCACCCTTCATAATTATCTTTGCATTGAACATTGGCTAACATGATTTGAGGTAACTATACTACAGCAGTTTTCCTCATCTTGATGCTTTTGATCATTCTGAATTTTTAACCACTTTATAATAAATTAAATGTTTTAATCATTATAGTTTTAATTACTGATAAAGTAATTTAATCAAGCATGGATTCTTGGTTATGAATATTGTTAAAAAGAAATTCAATTTTGAAAATAATGAATATTATTGCAACATTGAATGTTTTCAAATAAGCAAATTAAAATTACCATGCTTAATTTATTTTAAAGTTAAACTAAAAGTTAATTGATAATTAACAAAATTCAAATTATATAAGGTAAACACTTGTCAAAATTCCGATTTAATAATTTCAACTATGCAAATTTTCAAACGCTATTGCTGAATAACTGCAGAAATTATTGTGAAAATAATTTAGAGGAATATATGCATTTTAAGAATTGATAAAATTTTTCAGCGTCATAAAATTTGAAAATTTATATATATATATATATATATATATATATATATATATATATATATATATATATATATATATATATATATATATATATATATATATATATATATATATATATATATATATATATATATATATATATATATATATATATATATATATATATATATATATATATATATATTATAAAGATGTGAAATTCTCAATAAATGAAACAATTAGTATTCATTAACTTTTTGTTGATTATATCTTTACTAGATTAGCACTAATGTTTTTTATTACAGAAAAAATGTTGTGTCCATAATATTAATAAAAAGAAGTAGATCAAATGCATTTTTTTATTTAATACTTATGCATTTCGTATATTAGATTTATGTTCTTACAAATTTGAGAAGTATGAATATTGTTGATGAATAACAAAATGTTCTTTTTATCTTATATTCATAAAAATTACTTTATCCCTCTCCTCTTCTATAATGTGAAAAGAATAAATTTGATAACCCAATATCAGAAGCATGTTTAAGTGAAATTATAATGCTTCCTATTTTTTTATTTGGTAAATTTAAATCAGTGTTTTTAAAAATCATTATTTTTGTAATATCTGATTACACTATTAATAATTAAACTCTTTTCTGAATAATAAATATAAGATTTAGTGAGACTTATGTAAAGTTTTTTAATAATGAATGAACTGAACACAGCATTTTTATTTTTATGCAAGATAATATATTGTTTTGAGGAATTTTCCTAGCTTTATAAGTGCATATATAAGTGTCGCCTTATAAGTGTTATTATGTGAAGTATAGATTGAGTTTTTGAAATCGGAATTAATTTCACATTTTATCAAATACATGCTATAAACATCAATTCCATATCATTTAGAAAATCTGCTTTTTCTTCTTACATTTAAAGAAGTTTTATTAATTGAAAGCAATTTTCATACAAACAACAAATTACTTATTGATTAATCTGCAATATCTCTTGAGCAAAGTAAATTATGCTAATAATCTTCATGCAATTACAGATGAGTGAAACATTGGCCAAATAAAGCCTCTATTGATTATTTTCCAAAGGAATCTAAATTAATCTTCAGATTATTACGTATTTAATAACAACTTGAGAAAGCGTATTATTAACAATACTCTCATTTATATTATTTTTATACAAAAATTTTTTTTTGGAAAAAAAAACTAATGGATGCACATTAATTGTAAATAAACATAAGAAGATTTCATTTCTCTTCATGATGAGTATCATTGGTTTATTGAATCCATATAAACATTTATATCTGGTAACAAAATAATACTAAATGTAACCTCACTTTAAATTTTAATTAATTATTTCGAGTTTTTTACACAATAATATTTCATCTATTTATTAAGTTCTTAGACTTCACCATTATAAAACCTGATCACTTTTGATTCACAGAATGTTATGAGTATGTTTTGAAAACTTTAGAGAATTGAACTTCTTATCCATCTTTTTATATTGCAGTGGCCAAGCTGTCACAGTACATGAATTCTTATTTTCATTCACATGCCAACAGACAAATGAATATTGATGAAAAATAAAAGAAAAAAATGATATATATGATAGATGTTCGCGTTAGAATACTTCTAAATTTGAAAGAAAGATTAATTTTGCCATTTTCCATACAAACTGTTTACATTTGATGAATAAAACAGATTTTTTGAAAGATTGAATGAAATATATTAAAATGTGTATATAGGATGTATCTGTAATAATTATTTCATTAACTAAAAGAAAACCAAAAATTTTATTCTAACTTCTCAGAAAATAAACGAAAAAATATTTTGTAATGCCTTTTTTGCCATAAAAGAAATTTTTAGTTCCTTATAGGGATTCTGTTTAAATAATATCATATTTTCTTATTAGAAAAACATTGAAATGCTTCTTATATTTATTTCTTCACGAATTATGACACCTCTGCATTTGCACATTTACCAAAAGATTTTCAAATTGAACATTCCTGACAAATATGGACAATTTAATCTACTGATTAATGATGTTTATAGTCCTAGAACTTGGTATTCTAATCCATTAATGGTGCATAAATTCATCATCAATATAAGGAAGTTTATTAATGAAACAAAGATTAAATATTGTAGAAAAGTTGTTGCTATCAATGTATGAAATCTTCTGTATCATTGTCGTCATTTACAATAGTTGAGTGTTTAATTAAGCAGTTTGCAGTTTATATAACACAAAATCCACTGATTTATAAAATTCGCCCAGTATATCGGTGCGAATACTGTACGAATTTAAAGTGAATGAACAATCACATGATTTAGAAACTCGTATCTACTGTGTTGCGTCATATTATTTCGAAAATTTATGAATACTAAGAATGAAATTTTTCGTCAAGATTGTTCTTTTGTTATACATGTAGATTAGGATAGATATAGAAGTAAATGAATTAATATAGATATATTAAATTTTAATAAGATATTTTAAATTATAATTTTAGAAAAATTATTGTTAATTTTTTACTTTATTAGATGCATTTTATTTTTTCATCAGGGCTTGAATCTAATACCATTTAACACATGAAACATGAATAAATTAACATTTTCAAGTATCGAGTGGTGAATTTGTTGGGAAAGTGTATGGTAAACAAAGCGACTTGATTTGTGTGAAGTACATGAAGCTTTTGTGGCAAGAATCCTATTAATAAAGAAATGCGAAAACTAATGTTCCGGAACTATTGTATTACTTATTCGTCATTAAAGAAAGAATCAATTTCTGAGAATCAAAGAGTTATCTGTTCCTTAGTGTGAAAGAGAAATATTTCTTTCTGTGAATACCATATGAAGTAATGGTAGAAACAGAATATTACATTAATATTTAACATTAAATTGATATAAAAGAGATGCTCTAATTGTAACTGAATTGATTATATTAACAACATCTGTTAATTAATAGAATGTCAGGATTCAGAAATTACAAGACTAATGTAATTCAGTTTATATGAATATGCTTCATTATTCCAGAGTTTTTTTATTCATTGGATTAAACTTAACTTGAAAATGATAATGAATTTTAAATCATAAAAAATATTTATAATTTTAAAAACTATCAAAATATTTCAAAACAGTTTAAATCTAATATTAAAATGCTTTCTAAAGAGGAAACGTTTTTGAAGACACCAGCCTGTTGCGCAATGAATCAAACTATGGTTGACTGGTTAGTCATGGGCGGATTTAGTGGATGAGAATAAATGCTGAATTGATGACTAAAAGTCTGTATGGATGGATATTTAATCTTGTCACGTTTCTGAATCATCTCTGGTGAATTATGAAAGCGTCGATCTTAATGGATAAGTCATTCTTAGCACTGCTCTTATGATGTTTTACTTTTTGTTGCGTTGTATCCTGGCTTATGATGTTTAATATTTACGTGAACAAGGCTTACATACTCAGATACCACACATTGATTTAAATATCTAGTTATAACAGAAAATAATACATAACATCACAGAAGTTAAAAGCTATGCAATAGACTGATTTCTAAATATGCTAAGATTTTAAGTGCTTTCAAACAATCTAAGGCTTTAAGTGCAGGTTGTTTTTCCAATTAACTTAGGATTTTATTCATTGAAAATGAGGTACAATAAACAAATATTGCTAGGTTGAAAAATGTCTTACAGAAAGATTTCCTTCTTATGCAATATTTATTTACTAACGGTTAAAAAATAACTTCTAAAGCTTATTAGATACTTTTAGTTTATTAGTAATATATAAATAATCTTGCAATATGGAAACATTACAAGAAGTATCTTGAATCTGTCAGAAATTTTAAATAGAGAGAGAATAATTGTTTTCTCAACATGGATGATCATGAACTTTAATAAAATAATTTAAGAAACTTAATCATAAGTAGTAATTTCTATAAAAAATAACTTATAGCCTTAAACAGAATAAAAGAGCTGTGAGATAATATTTAATATTATATTAATTAATATGGAATAATAACTCTTAATAGTTTAAATGAATTTATTGAAAGATTTGAATCTAATATTTTCAATTAACAATATTTTTGAGACATGCTATTTTCATGTTTTATATGCAAGAGTTTATGTAAAAAGACACCAAAGAATTGTATGTAGAAGGTATTATAATAATACGCCATTTTTTATATGAATATTCAAATTATTAATTTCACAACTTGAATAATAATAATCATCATTATTAACAATTAATGCATACACATAACACATTGAATTATAATTCATTAGTAATTAATAGAAGAATTTTCAACTTCCATTGATTTTTGATGATTAAATTTAGCTACTTATATAACAAAATGTCTTCTTTTCCCTACACATAAAAGCTTATTAAAACATTTTATTATATCACAAATTTTACTATGTTTTACGAAACATTTATTAATTTTTAAACAATATTGAATTCATATTATCTAAAGATTTTCTTATCATTAATACGCGCTATTATTGAAATTTAAAGACTTGGACTCAAAGTTGTGCTAAACGTGTATATAAAGAGTCAATATTCGATTTTAACTTTTGCATTTTTAAGATCAAACCCAGAAGAATTTCCATGCATATTCGGAATTTGTAAAAAAAATCATAAATTCTTAGATATTCGTTTATGCGTAAAAATGTATGACAGTTTCCTTATCAATAATAAAATGTTCAAATATATATATATATATATATATACATATATATGTGTGTGTGTGTGTGTGTGTGTATGTTCCTAAAGCATGCCAATCTATGATTATAGCAGTGATTGTGATTAAAGCTTCAAAAGAAAGGTTGTCTTGTATAAGAAAACCATACCAAACCTCTAAAGAATAAAGACTACACCCACAAAATCTCATTACGTAATTATTAATTCAAAACGTTGATAGATTTAACAGAAATTATTATGAGCTGTGTATAGAGTAAATCTTATGTTAATTATCATCTTGAATATCAGTCAAAAGAAGGACTGAGAAAATATCATGTATTTTCTTATTAATCTTGAAATATAGACAAATCTAGGATAGAGCATTCGTTAAAAATTTCATTTTAGTAATAGATTGAATTTATCTTGTGTTTTCATTCAATGGTCAATTTAATGGTACCTTATATTTGCGACTTATCTTGTAATAATATATGAATGAATGTTTAGTTACCAAAGTGAAATATTTCATTCAATGAACTTCAATAATATGAACATCATTACGAAAACAATATGATATCCTTAATGGATATGTGACATGGAAAATAGAAGGTATTTAACTATTGTTTGGAAAAGATTATGATTGGGAACATTATTTCACTACCCTTATAAGCACTAACTGAAAATCTTAATTTACATGCGACATTGAATACGGAAAATATTTAGTTATTATATAAAAAATTATGATTTTTAAACTCTTGGAATCAAGCCCGAAGAGTGGGGTTGAGCTCCAAAGCCATACCGTGAATTACCATTGCCGCTGTGTGACTTGCTGTCCCAGCAGCATTCGAGGCGACGCATGTGTAGTTTCCTCGATGCTCGGGAGCCAGAGACTCAAATACCAGGGATGAGGAAAAGGGCGTCACTGCCACCGACCTGACACCATCGCTGGCCGAAGACTGGAAGGAAAGCTGGTCGTCTTTGATCCATTTAATCCTGATTGGCTGATCACCTTCTGTGATGGTGCACAAGACATTGAAACGCTGACCTTGCTGAAGGGACTTTGGAAAAGTGAAAGGTTCGATGTGAGGTTTTACTGCATGAAGTAAAAAGAATACCATTAAGATGAATGAGATAATTATCAGAAATTGATCGTGATTACTTAAATAAGTTATTAATATCTCTCTTAATTAATCATGATTAATCATTTATATTTTTAAAATGTTTATTGAACACTTCTAAGCGTGCAATAAATATATTCAAGTGAGAAACAGAAAAAGATAATTTTGATTTCAGTGTGATGTATACATTGCATCCTATATTTCATAAAATAATAAACCTTTAGATAACTGTAACTATTTGGTTAGTGAGAAATCTCTGAATCTTTCTGATGATGTTTAAACAATAATTTTAAAATAGTACATAATAATAAAATATTAACATCACAGATATTATACATCTGCATATATTTAAATTTACAATACGAAGATTTCATTTTTCATTTAGGAATATACAATATTTAAGGAGAAATATATGATATAAAGTAACAAGATGAAACCTATTAGTCCTTAATAATAAGAAAAAAGTCTTCAAAACAGTAAAAGTTTGCTTTCTAAGCCAATTATACATATTCTAAAAAGTTTAAACGGTGCATTTAAAGAAGTTTCTGTAATCGAAAATTATAAGGTATCAATCTCATGACAATTATGTCAAAGTCAAATTATGAGGAGTCACGCTATTAACATGGGTAGGAGTTTGTCTTTATATCAGACAGCTGCTGAAAAGTAAATAGATACATCAATCTATGAGTTTATCATCTGTATGCCAGATTGATAAAAGCATGAACTGTGAAAATCACGGAGAATCATTAAGTCTGTTATGATTATCGGTAGATAAAAAGCATGTGGCGTTGGTTCTACAATAAAATATTCTCTATTCTACGCAATATATAGGAAGTTTTTGTTAATCTAATACTTAAAATTACAATTTCAGAGCATACAGTTGCGACTCATGCACAATCCGTTTTTATAAGGATATCTATCCAATGGATCCAGTTTCAAAGAAACTTCGTGAAAAGAGTGGATCAAAGTGGGGGACAATGTCAAATTTTCATTTGTTTAGTTGATCACAGAAACCGGGACAGAATATATAAAAGCTTAAAAAGTATTGCCAATTTGACCATATAATATTTTATTATCACTTCAATTCAGTTTAGTTTTTATAAAGTAATACATGAAAAAATACATATGAGGGCAATACATGAAGTCATGCCATTCATCACTAGTACAGACTTCTAAGAAACCTAGTTATATTTCATTGAGTAATAAAAGATTTAATAATAACTTACCTAATATTTTTTACAGTTATTTAATTTTGTGAGCCAAGATACATTTATTATAAAAATATTTCATAAAACTGCCTGTTGTTTACTTTACATTTGAAGACTGTGAAGAGAACAATGTATTGTATACTTTCTAGAAGAAAAAAATTAAAATGATTTGTTGGAATATGTCAATTTAACAAGAGGAATCTCAATAGTTATATTGCTTTATAATTAAGACATTGAATAAATGCTTTTTTTAAATAACGATGGGCTTTTGGGTGACTAATCCTTTTCACAACAAGGCAGGAAACTGATACTCATCTGTCGTTAATCACAGGGCACCTGTGAACCAAGACACGAAGGCGAGTGACATTACCCACGCAAAATCACCACAAACCTGTTTATATAGGGTGGGCCACAGTCTTGCATCATATCAGATGAAAGAACAGAGAAATACAGAGAAAAAGTAACACTCATGCCCGAACCGGGATTCTCACCCATTACACACTGCTTAGGAATTAGGAACGCTAACCACTCAGCCATCGGTGGGCATAAAATCAGTGTAAATTTCATGTTAAATTAAATATTAATAAATACTAAGGAAATAAGTTAAAAAAAACATTTTTAATTTTGGTATACTCAGAAGATTATTAATATAACACTTTAAAATATATTATAAGGGTTTCATATATATATATATATAAATGCTTATGCATAAAAATATCTTATAATTAAGAAAAGCTAATACCTAAAACGCTTATATATAAAGAATTTTCAGCACTTATTCCATCAGCATTTGAAGCTATACATTTGTAAAATCCAGAATCAGAATTTCTCTCCACATTTTTAACAACAAGCGTACCATTAGGATATACTTTTTGACGATGGTTATTCGGAAGTCTTGTTCCTTCTAAAAAGTAATGAGAGATTTAAATTATTTTGAAAAATATATTTTTATTCAAACAAAAAATATTTCAAAAACGAATACATGAATTATTATTTAAAAAGTACAAAACGGAATATTATTGTGGGTTGTTTTCTATGCATCAATATATCTTACAATTCAAAATAGCTTTTCCTTAATTATAGAATTGGTAAACACATTAACCAAAATTTCAGTGAGTTTATCCATTATTTTAAGCTTATTAAGGACGTTTGCAATAATTATATTACGTGGCTAGATTTGAAAATATTTTACAATATGTTTGATAATTTTCATTCGTCCTTATTCTCTACTGAATAAACATTCTAAACGTTATTGAAATCTGTAATTTACAGATAAATCAATACATTCTTGGTTATATATGATTCATTTGAGGGATAAATTTTGCCAATTATATATAAAGTTAACTGTTTATAATGCAAAATTAATTTTGAATGTGAACAGAAACTGATTTGTTTATAAGATACTATTAAGCTCATCTTTATTTACTATGAATAAATGGAAATTAACCAAAATTAATCAAATGTATGAACATACAAGGAAATTAGTTATTGATTAATTTCTTAAGTTAGAAATGTTACTCAAACCAAAATACATTAATATTTTGAAGGATTAGGTTTAATGAGTAAAATTATCGAATTCAATATTTTCAAAATAGAGGATTATATTAAACATTTTATTTAGCGCAGCCTCATAAATTCATGTAGAAATTTCATTCCTCGATTTTTTAAAATATATGCCTGATCACACAATTCTCAAAATATATGAAAAAAAAAAGATCTCATTATATAGATTTTTCATAATATAGAAGTATATTAAAAGAAAATTCATATTCACAATTTATCAAGTTTGCATTCTTTTTTTTACATTCATTAAAAGATTTGGATGAAAGTTTCCTGAAATCATTCATGTATTATGAATGTATGAATTCGTAAATTATAGAAATATTCTTTATATAAATATGAATGAATATTCATACTTTGCACGATAATATTTAAATAGACAATTAGCAATTAAAATCATTAAGTTTATGTATATTGAAATTTCATATATATTATTTCTATAAACCTTTGACTACATTATTGCAATGAATCAGGTTTTAAAAATTGCAATCAGTAGAAATAAATATCGTTGGATATCATATTTATTTGTTTTTGCGTGCTCTAAAATCAATAAATAAACACTATTTTATATACTATTCTGGTCAATTTCAGTCTTAAAAATTAATTGCTTAATGTGTATGTTTCTAAAAATATAATAAAAATAATGTAATAAATCATATGAAATAATTGATTTCATAATTAATTACAAAATGAGAAAATATTCCCAAATCTTATCTAAATTAAAGAAGACATAATATTTATAAACATTCTTTTCTTTACCATTTTATTTAATAAATAAAATTCATATGTTGTTAAAGCGAATATATTCTATTTTTTATAATTTATATTTCGTATCAAGGTTAATTTATTTTCTTACTTTATTCCGGTTATTCTTTTTAATGAGTTATATTCATGTTCTAAATTCTATTACTAATTACCAATTGTTCTCATGTTATTGTATTTCCATAAATAGCTTTAAATATTAGATGCATGGTTTACATATTAATTCATAAAAAGAAGGGCCTTTTAGGTAAATTACTCGAATAATGAATATTTAACTAAAACTATTTTCAATAATATAATTTACATCCATTCAAATTTTAATTAAACTTGTTTAACCGCTATATAACTGGGATTCATTGAATCACTAAATTAAATATATATTTAAATGTATATGTAATTTTGATTTTCCAAATATACTTTTATAGAGATTGGATATTCAGAATATGTATGAAATAATACAATTTTAGTTATTAAGTGAATAATTTTTTGGTTTAAATATAAAATATTCTAATTCAAACAGTGTTTTGTACTTTGCGTTGAACATTTAAATTTTGCTTTTTTGACATGCTGTTAACGATATATTCATTTAAGCAAGAATGTGAAATATAGATTTACTTATACTACTATACAATTACGAACTCAATTGGTGCTGATAAAATTTTAACGCAAAACATTATGGATGCCAAAAATAAATAAATAAATAAAATAAAATAAAAAAGTAAATAAATAAAATAAAATAAAAAAAATAAATAAATAAAATAAAATAAAAAAAATAAAAAAAAATTTAAAAAAATAAACAGTAAAAAAATAAAAAAGTAATGACTTTTCTGGTGATTGTCAGCATATATAAAAAAAATGTCAATCAAGGACCGAATATATGGTTATAATTCATATGTTTGGACAATCAAAAGAGTGTACAGCAATAGACTTAACATGCTTTGTGAAGATTGAAAAGAGATGTAAAGAAATGCTCTGAAGCAGCTAACACGTAACCATGTAATCATTCGTAATTTGTAAAGAAAATTTGCTTTTATTAGAAGGGATATTTTTGTCATTTCACTTGGAACATAATCTGCACTTAATTCAAGAAAAGAAAGGGAAAACAATGCATTAAGTCATTCCTTAAAAATCTTCCAGAAATAAATGCATTCGTAAAATCAAAGGACTTTTCTGTGACTTAAAATGTCATAACATTTTAAATTGTATATATATATATATATATGTTTCTAAAACATATATAAAAGATAATAAAATATACGTTTTGTCACTTTTGTCTCACCTTATTTTATTACACATCATAATGAATTTTAATATTGAATTATCATTTATATAAGTATGAAGTTTTTTTTTTTCAACATTCACGAGCACCACGATAAATATCTATTTTTGTCCATGTAAGAGAGAAATTTGAAAATTTAATAAATATTTGAGATATGTATTATGTAACTATGTGAAAGTTTGTATTCCCTAAAAATCAGCATTTTAGAGAGTTCGGTCTTTCAAGTAACATAATCATTCTTGATGGCAGGAAGGAGGATTCCTTTGGAAGGATAATATGTTTTGAAATTTTGCCATATTCATCATGACCTTGTACTACGTTGGTTCAACTATTTATTTAATTTCGTCTTCTTTAATTTGAACAGACACCACCATGCTGGAAAATTTATCCACATCATATTTTTATGAGGAACAGTGTTCCTCATTAATGTTTAAAGCAGGCTTATACAAAAAGTTTTAAAATTTGCTACGAAAATTTAAAATTATAAAAACGGTGACTGGCCCTCTTTCACTGTTTACAATGAATACGAATGATATTTGTCCCCTAAATATTTTTCCTTAACTTGCTTTCAATAAAAAGAAAGGAAATTACAAAGCACAACAATTATATTATTAAAAATAACTATGTAATTATTTACCATACTTAAATATATTTTGCTCTTTGTAAAATTATAATTTCACCAAAAATTGATTTAAAAATTAATTGATAAATTTTATTTAATATATTTATCTTACCTTTATTTCTGTGTGCAAAATTATATACATGAACTCTTTAGAAATTAGTAAAATTTTCAGAATCTAAAAATTGCTAAAAATGAATATATAATATAAAACTTTTATTTATTTTTAATACGTTTCAAATATAAAAATAAATTGTGTTTGTGACTATATTTACTGATTTATCACCCTTGATTGATTAATAATAGTTACACGAGGGTCACCCTGAAATGTTTGAGATACAACTAGGTTTTTAAAGTTATACTTACAAAATTTTAGGTGTGTTTAAAGTAGTCTCCTCCAGCATCAATGCACTTTTGTAGACGAATTTTTCACAGATTAAATGCCTCAAGCCATTCATTTCTTGGAATAGATGAAAAAAATGCATTTATAGCCACATCAATACCTTCTTCTGCAGGAAAACGACGTCCACGTAAGTCCTTTTTCAGATTAAGAATAACCAAAAGTCACACATAGTTAGATCAGGTGAATACGGCGGATGTTCGATCACTTATATTTGCTTTTGTTTAAGAAACTCAACTGTTAATCCGTCTGTATGTGAAGATGCATTGTGATTGTGAAACATTAGTCCCCAAACATTCAGTTGTTGTAGAATTTCTGTAAGACATTTACTGATATACCAGTTTGCTGTTACTGTCTTCTGTCCTTCCAACTTGATGGCTTTGACCAATCTAGTACCTCCGAAGAAAACGGCGTACGTCACTTTTTTCAGTGCGCGTTGCTTTTTCACCATTGTCGAAGTGGGATCATCTTCCAAGACCCATACTTTGCTTTCTTGACGTGTTGGAACGTCAAAAAACGGTATGTACATTTCATTACCTGTTACAATTTCTTAGAAATGATGCCGTGGCCACCATCATTTAGCAATATAAGATATTCTTTGCTAATTCTGACACGCTCCTCTTTTTGGTGCTCAGTTAGATTATGGGGAACCCAACAGCAAACTACTTTTTTCATATGTAATTCTTCATGAGAATGATATTGTGTATGGCTGCGGATCCAATGTTAAGTTCCTTCTGTATCTTTTTTATAGGTACAGAGATCCATTAACATTTTTCGTATGGCAGACACATCCGGGATTACTGCCGACATCGGCTTTCCTGTTTGTTCTTCATCCTGAAGAAAATTGTGACCTTTTCTAAATTCTCTAAGCCATCTGAATACAGTAGAACGAGCTGAAGATTCATCACCAAATGCTAATTGTAACCATTTAACGCATTCTTCTGGATATAATTCTGCTTTAAAATTATAGAAAATTATAACGCGAAAATGTTCTTGCGTCAACTCCATTTTCTCTTCTGTTTAAAATTTATTCTACGCTAAGTAAGTTGAAGTAAGTCAGTAAAAAATCGCCTTATGTGTTAAAATACTTTGTATTTTAAAATTAAACCGTTATTTTTACTTTGTAAATTCTCATCTGCGCGTATCAGAAAAATTTCAGAGTAACCCTCGTAATAGCTAACACTTTACAGGAATCACTATTATAATTAATTTATATCAATGTAGTAGAATCGTAGGAATAAAACCCGACCGCAATATATATATATATATATACATATACACTACTGACCATTAAAATTGCTACACTAAGAAGGCGACATGCCACAGACGTGAAATTTATACGAAAGAAAGACGGTGCTGTGATATGCAAATGATTAGCTTTTCAGCACATTCAGACAAGGAAGGTGCCAGTAGCGACACCTACATTGTGTTTAAATGAGGAAATTGTTCAGCCGGTTCCTCATACCCAAATTGCATTTGAACGTTGTTGCCTGGTGAAAAGTTGTTGTTGTGCCTCGTGTAAGAAGGAGAAATTCGTACTAGCACGTTTCTGACTTTGATAAAGATCAAATTGCAGTGTACCGGGATTGCGGTTTATCTTATCGCAGTATTGCTGTTCGCGTCGGTCGAGATCCAATGACTGTTAGCAGAATATGGAATCGATGGGTTCAGGGCGGTAATACGGAACGCCATGCGGGATCTTAATGGCCACCTATCACTAGCAGCCGAGCAGACAGGCATATTATCCGCATGGCCGTAATAGATCATGCAACCACGTCACGAGCTGTGAGTCAAGAAACGGGGTCGTTTGGAAGACAACAAGTGTCTCCACGAACAGTTCGACGACGTTTGCAGCAGCATGGACTCTCAGCTCGGAGAATATGGCTGTGGCTTCCCTTCATGCTACGTCATAGACAAGAGCTCCTTCAATGTAGTGATCAACGACGAACCTGGGCCCACGAATGGCGAGACATCATCTTTTCAGATGAATCCAGGTTCTGTGTACAGCATCATGATGGTCGCATCCGTGTTTGGCGCTATCTTGGTGAACGCACACTGGCAGTGTGCATTTTTCATCGTCTTACTGGCCCATAACCTGGCGTGATGGTATGGGGTGCCATTGGATACACGTCTCGGTTACCTCTTGTTGTCATTGACGGTGCTTTGAACGGTGCATGTTACATTTCTGGTGTGTTACGACCCGTGGTTCTACCCTTTATTCGAGCCCTGCGAATCCCTTCGTTTCAGCAGGATAATGCCCGACCGCATGTTGCCGGTATTGTACGGAACTTCCTTGATACGGAACATGTTCGGCTGTTGCCCTGGCCAGCACGTTCTCCAGATCTTTCACCAATAGAAAACGTCTGGTCAATGGTTGCCGAGCGACTGGCTCGTCACCAAACGCCAGTCACTACGATTGATGAACTGTGGCATCGTGTTGAAGCTGCATGGGCATCTGTACCTGTACATGCAATCCAATCTCTGTTTGACTCAATGCCCAGGTGTATAACTGTTGTTATTACTGCCAGAGGTGGTTGTTTTGGGTACTGATCTCTCAGGATAATATCCAGCCAAAGTTTTTGATAATTTAATCACTTGTTATTTCTAGTATAATATATTTGTCCAATAAATATCATTTTTTTATCTGCATTTCTTCCTAGTGTAGCAATTTTAATGGCCAGTAGTGTATATATATATATATATATATATATATATATATATATATATATATATTGCGGTCGGGTTTTATATATATACTTATTTATCAGCATATCAGATAACAGACATATAAACTTTAGAATTATTTATTGAATTATTTTTTGTATACTATTTTATTCACATTGAATATTTTTCTACACAAGTCAAAAAGTATACATAACTAGCATGATCATCATTACTAAGAATGTTTTTTATATGTACTTACGATAGCAGAAAGCTAGAAAATTACTTTTGAAAATATAATATATAAAAAACAAACTAGACCCAAATGTTGATTTAAAATATTACGAGTGGAACAGTAAATCTTCCGTGATTGATGAAGCCGAAAATGGCGCTTCGTAGGAAGGATATAGAATAAGAAAATATAAGATTCTTGGTTGGTTTATTTATTAAACTGAAATTTTATATCGGAAAAACATAAATAATTTACATTTATGGCTAACTGGTACTATTTTCTATTCTATTATTGCTTCAGCAGTTGGAAAACTTAATACTAAGCTACTTTTACCAAAAGCTATATATACATAGCTTTTGGTAAAATATATAGTGCCATTGACCTAAATATGTATACCTATGAATAATTTTCTTATATATAATATTAATGCATTTTTATATATATATATATATATATATATATATATATATATATATATATATATATATATATATATATATATATATATATATAATTTTCTTAAAGATGAAACACTAAGAACTTTTTTTTCCCTAGTTCTTGATTTTGAGTTTATATTGAATATCTCTGGAAAATAAATTTTATTATCATTAAGATATTTGTATTGTATTAATAAAGTTTTATAATTTATCTGGTAAACATAGTTTACTTTTTGAACTTGAAAAACATTTATATCCCTTACAATGGGTGCAATTTAATACAACGTGATTAACACTAACTTACAAATTTTCACTGCTTATATATTTTACCTAAATATTTTTCTAGCATAGACATATATACATATGTATCAAGCTGTATATCTATATATACATCCATCTTCTTATACTTATATACATATACGTTTATGAAAAGGCGATAATTAGAATTTGAAATAATTTCTTAATATTTTAAAACGTAACTTTGATATAAAATTGTGAAAAAAATAACTTAATGAGGAATCACGGATGAAGAAAAAATTATGAATAACTGTAGATAAATCAGAATGAACTATACTACCTATGAGTATTAAAATAGAGAGTACTATCTGATCTGTTCGTTACTTTACGGTTTTTTTTCCTTACAAAGAACAATATGCAAAAAATTTGCAGTTTAAAGGTAATAACTGCTTACATAAGCATTGTTATTCGATTTGAGAGTAAAATTTATGAATTGTTGAATCAAGAAAGCAAGAGAGCCCTCAATTAATTAATTCGGATACAAGTCTGTAAAATAAAAATTTTCTGTATGTACTGTTTTTATTGCTGTTCATTCTGTGCAACTGTATATATACATATAATACTAAATATTTAAATCACTCTTTGTTGTTGTTATTGTCTTGTGTCAACTAAGTTGGCAATATGGAGTGCGTTGCTCCACTTTTACAACTAAGCCATATTTTAGTGTGGAGTCCGATTTCCTTAATCCACACATGTCATAGGTACGCGTTTAAAGGTTAGACAACCATTCCCAACATATTAATACAAAGAAAGGACAAATACAGGATAGACAGAGAGAGAATGAAAATACATCCATGCCCGAACTAGAATCGAACCCAGGACCTCCCTATCAACATTTAAGCATACTGACCTCTTGACAGGGTAATCCTAAATCACTGTTTGTTGAACAATACAAATACTCACGTAGCATAATTTAAAAAAAATCACATATTTTTTTAATTAGCGTATCGGAAAGTAATGAGGAAATAAATATATTGTTTTTCTAAATGAACTCTTATTCCTAATGGCATACAACGGGGGATTTGTAACAAGGATAAAAGTTGCAACAAGGATTTCTAACAAGGATAAAAAATAATGTTATAAAGAGAATTAAAGATTATTTCTCATCACTATGTAATCAATAAATCCATTTATCTAATCTATATATGTCTAGGCACTAGTAAACATGATAGCATGCGATTGGTTTGGGATCAAGTTTTCAAACCAGTAGTTGACGATTGAAATTCCTACCTCAGGGATTTTTGCATCAGCCTATCAATACTTTTAAAGATAGATTCTGCTTAAATTAATCTTTGCGCAGAAAAACATTGACTATGAAATAAAAAAATTCAATTAAATGAATACGACTGCACATGAAGTATACCGATATCGTTACTTAGAGTTTATTGTTTACCGATTTTCGAAACTTTTAATTTAGTTAAGCTCTTTTCTCTACTTTCAGATACTTATTCTTGAAATTAAAAATAATTAAATTAGTTTTTGTTACATAATTTATGAATAGTTTAAATTAAATTATTATTAAGTAAATAATAAATAAATTAAAATAATGACATAAAAAGATAAGGTATATAATTTTGCCTTTTTCCTAGCACATATTAATTAGTTTAAAAAAGTTTTCTATGTAAATGATTAACATAAGGAAACTAAATAGATGTGTAGATGCGTGAAGAGAACATAAATGTAAAAAAGACAAGTTATTTATAGAAATTCATATTGAAAAGTTCAAAAATATTATACCGAAAACTTTCATTTTACATAAAAGTCTTTATTAAAAATTAAGATTTCTAATATATAAAAGCGTAAGTTTCTATTTTAATGAAAAGTCTTTAACTGATATATGTATATATATATATATATATATATATATATATATATATATATATATATATATATATATATATATATATATATATATATATATATATATATATATATATCAGTTAAAGACTTTTCATTAAAATCTAAACTTACGCTTTTATATATTTTAAACTACAGATTCGATTTTATCTATTACAATATTTCTAAAATAATGCTACATGTTTTCAAAACATTTCATCTATAAGGCACATTGTCATGAATAGAAATCTTGGCTTCAAAATTTTGTTAAAAAAAAAAAATCTTCAAAAATTAAGAAAAAGTATCCGTCCTTTGTATTCTATTCTCAACCTCTACAATGCGTTCTTTATTCCAAGGCAACCAGGCCCAAAAAAGCATTAATATTGAAAACCCTTTTTACATTCCGTTCAGTTTCACATTCTGCTTTTCCATCGGCATTATTTGTACTCAAAAAAATTTTTCGTTCCAAATATAAAAAGACGAAATATGTGGAATAAGTTAAAAATGAAAACAAAACTTTTTTTCACCCAACACTCGACAGCATGTGGAGATGAATAAAAATGCTTTTTTTCTTCGCCAGCATTGCAAGAGGACAAGTGGGTTAGATATCGTCTTATCACTCTGGCATCTGGCTTTGAAAGCATTCCTCTTTTCATTTACTCCTTTTGTGCAGTTTTTCCATCCTGAATTCCATCCTCTTCTTTCCTCGTATTCCGCCTTCTTATCTTTATCTTCGGCACCTTCCCGTGACGTCAGTCAAGCACCGTCCTATCAAACTTCCCAACACCTTCTTCGCCTCGAATCTTTGAAGGATGGGTGCAAATGCAAAAGTTTGATTGCAAGATCGATAACTTGAGCAAGGCATGCTTTTTCTTTGTTCATTCCTTGTTTATGGCAAGGAAAGAAATGCCTGTTAAGAGCAATTCTCATAATTTATGCAGTTTATTGAAAGCTTACAACTATTTTTAGTAAATGCTTTTGATATTAATATGTATGAGTTTCATAAGGGGTGTAGCAAATGATTATTAATTTCACGTTTTGCAGGAAATTAAATACAATACTATAAATAATAACAAAATTTATAATAATCATTAATTTATAATTAAAAATCAATAAATAATTTTTTTTGCGCATTAGAAAATATTTTAAATTATTGTTATGATAAGAACACAGTAGAATATAATAATACCGGTTAAAATAATAAAAAAATCACTAGTACTCAATAAACAGAATTTTACTAACTTTTCCTCTCTGAGAAATAATATGCATTATTCAGATTTTTTCCATCGGCAAGGTTTTATGGGTGACATATTTTTAAACCTCTAAAAGAATTGATAGTAAGAAAAAACACTTAATGACAAATATTGGATTTATTCTGGTTTACCTAAAAAGTTGTGTATTTTGATTTTCTGCTATATTTTACACTAGGCGTGTCCCTTTTCATAGTCCAGAATTGATGGCCAGCATACTGGGACTTGAATATATGCCTTGGAACATCCTTTTCCACAAAGCAATCTGCAAATGAAAACGCTTAACATGCTCGTCATATGTCAGGGAAAAAGTGGTAGTCCAAAACGTGTTTTTTGTTCAAAAGTAAAATTGGGTGTGGTGCAGTCTATTTTCTTGCATGAAGCCAGAAGATTACTTAATATTTCGGTTTTGCTTTCTTCTTTATTATTGCCAAGAAATCCTTCAGATTTGCACGATATTTTTTTAGAAACTTTCGATTTCAGATGTATAAAGGCAGTCGAACTTTTGTCCACAGCTTTCACAAAATCTTTCACCAGTCCCAGTTTTATATATAGAGGAAATAAAAGCACCGTTTTGGAAATCACTAATAGAGAATTTGATACAATTTTATGTCTTAGAATAAGATATTCACATTTAGGTTACTTTTCCCTTATATAATGAAATATCTTATCCTTACTGTCCCACTCTCTTTAAAATCAACAAATTGAACATCCAAGTTTCAAACCTAATAATACAGAAAATATTTTAAGCCATAGAATATATTCCAGTTATCTTAAGATATTGAATTTTTCCTAACAACAACTTCATATATTTATGTTTCTTTCATATAACATACGTGACAGACTTTGATAACATTTAAATTCGATAATGCAGTCATACACCCTTCAAACTTACTTTTGATGGATCTATAAATAATCACCTTTTACATGACTGGTGTTGATATTCAAGAATCGCCATTACTGAATAATGATTATTACAAAAATTTACATTGCCTATTTCAGAGTAATCCTGAAAAATTCCTATGCCGTTTAGGATAAATGCATATCTTTATATCTTCTTCAAGTAGGATCTAACTTTTGAGTTTGGAACTTAAAAGCTTTGTCAGCTGTTTAAACAATTTTCAGTCTTTTATAAGGTTATTAATAAAATGTTTAAATAAAATGTGAACGGTTGAATTACCTGATTCTAGGTTAAGGTCACTTTTCTCCTTTCCTTCGTATACAGAGTGAGTTTGCTTGGAGTCAGAATTATCGCATATATTCATAAAATCTGGGTATTTTAGTACAAGATACTGTTCACTCACTATAAGATATGGGTCTCATTACTGATGCCATTTTGGAATGGTTTTTTGTATATTTTGTTTTGGAAAATATTTCTCTAATGTTTGTTGGGCAGAAGTAACAGTCAATTGAACGGTCCTTCTGTTCTTTCCAAATCATAAAGACAGGAAACGTTGTAAGATAAGCCCCATTTTCCATCCTGTCAGAAGCTTAATACATGGTACATATCATATATCTGGGGCCCAGCTTTCATCAAAACCATCGGATTTAAAACCGAAGTATTGCTTATAACATTTTTCCCCAAGTGGTGGGAAATTCGTCTTTAAGATTTGAATATTAGTTCTCCATAGATGTAGAAGAAGATGTTTAATTGATTTAAACACTTTATTTGCACGATGAAAAATTTATAAGACTTAAAACAAATAAAAATAGTACAAAACACAGCGAAAATAAAATCAGTATTCTGTACTTGTTGCCAGGGTAACTATTACTTCAGTACTGACAACTGACATTTGCTTACCAAAACAAGGCAATATATGTTAAAACCAGAATAATAAACTTGATACACATTCTTAGAACATATTCCGACATGAATAACTGTTTACTTGATGTCAAGTTCTTTCGAATAAATTTATCCTTAATTTACAAGAACCAAAGAAAAATACAAATGACATTCTCAAACAAACTGTGCCTGTGTGATGAAGGAACTCTGATTAAATATTTAGATTCAGTATTTAAAATTACATTAGAAACACTTTATAGTTTCCATGTGAAAAAAATTATGTTGCCCAGTGAAATATTCATTAAAATTTGCTGTGAAATAATTTTATTTGTGTTTTATAAAACATAGTAGAAATATTTCTGTGGCATTTTTTATTACTGCGGTTATTTTTCAAGATTGTTATTAATAACTACTCATTAATCATTAAAGATTTCAATAGCTGATTAATAAAAATTTACTAAGCACAAAATGAATAAATATTTTAGAAAATCTATATATATTTTAGAATTTTTAGCCTGAATATTTATTCCTGTTTTCTCATAAGCATTTCCGAATATAAATTAGACCAGCTACATATTCTCCAAAGCCAACAAATTGATGCAATATTTCACCATAATTAGACGAAATTTCCTTATCCAACATCTAACATTAATATAAAAGAATTAATTTAGCAAGATATTTGTCAAGGAATTTCCCATTAACTGCTAACTACTTTTAGGATTTAAATTGCAAATTGTTTAACATATATTATACCTATGAAGTGAGAAGAAATATGTGCTAACGTATTGAATTATGAAAACTGTTTGTTAACATATCAAAACACTTATTTGAGAAATGGAGAAAACATTTGTGAGGTAAACCTTCGAAAATGTGTTCCTATCTCATTAGATCACACCTTATATCTAATAACATTTTAATGCGTGCAGTTTTCGTTGATTCTTTTAAAAAGTTATTTTTATTATTGTGATTTGCATTATTATTCAAACTCATGTCTGCCATTCTATAATGTGCTAAAAAACTAATACTTAATATCTTATTGAAATATATTTAAGATTTACAAATTAATTATTTATTTGAATTTAAGGAAAATAAAGCATAAAATAGTAAATTCCATTTCAAGCTATTTAACAATTTTATAACTATCTAGCTAAATTCATATATCAGTTTGAAAATTTTGAAATAATTAGCTTATATGCATATAATTTTAGAGAAAATTATATCGAAAATTTAATTTAATTCAATTTTATTCACTATAATTAATTTTGTTCTACGTTGAAAACTATTAGTTTCAAAAGTGAAGCGTATTCATAAGCAATATATATATTTCTTTTTTTCCCTATTTCAGAATATTCTCCTGTTTTTCCAATTTTTAAGGAAAATGATGTGAGGACCAAAGAATTATTTAAAATATAGGCGCTTTTATTATGCTTATGATGCATAATTCATGAAACTATGCAACATATTTTAATCTTATAAGTCTATTACAGTCATAAAATTACATATTTGTATAAGCAGATTATTGTTTCATAGCTAAAGAAGGCATTATTAAAATAATTAATGCAATATTTATTTGAATAATTGTATTCTCAAGATTGTTGATTATATACGTTGATGCAATTTTAAAAGTTTTTAATATAATAAATCATAATATTATATTATTTATTAAAATTTCATTAAAAAATTATTGAGTTTTAAGAATGCATTTCAGTTTATAATAGGTTATTTCAATAATGTGTATTTACTTTTCTCCGTATTTAAAGATTTGAAATTAATTAAAATTGAAAGTAATTTAGCAGGCATTTTGTAAGAATGTCTTTTATATTACTAAAAATTTCGTTGAAATAAAATATACACGTATAACTTGTAATATAAATATAATTGATTAGAGTTCAAATAAAATTGTGATAACTGTTTTAGCTGCACATTTCTGTCTACCAATTTATTTGTTGTTTCTGTCAACAGAAGCTGCTAAATACAGCTTAATGCCTTAAGTATGAGCTACTTAAACGAAGGGGTGGATACCTGTGTATGCATTATCTTCACTATTAAATATCATATTAAAGGAGAAACACTTAAGCTTAAGAAATTCTCTTATATAAGCTATCGTTGTAGAGAAATAATTATGTCTGAGAATGTTTTCTCAACATGATTGCTTTGGACTAAGGGAGGTATTGAGTTAGTTACCTACAAAATATACCATTGTCCTCCCTCCCTATACTATTGTATTTCTTGCTACAAGCAAATAGTATATAATATTTAATTTTTAAATAATACTTTATATATAAATGTGTAAATTATGTCATTACTGATTTTTTCTTAAAATCGTTTTCAATTTTATTTTTCAGTTAGTCTCTTAAATGGAATACAATTATCTAAAAGTACCTTTTACATTAACAAAATTACACTTTTTCATTTATTGCAAGTTTTCTATACATGAGAAGAATAATAAATGAATATCTAAATGTCAAAAGCAATGTGAAATATACATGGAATATAATTTTTTTTGGTTAATATCTTAGTAAAAAAAAAAAAAAAAAAAAAAGAAAGAAATTATTTTCTTGGTTAATTTTATTAACTTTGGCACAAAGAAATATTAAAGAGTAAGTTTCTTCACTAATTAAGATGCAGCTGGAGAAAAAAGAAAAAAATATGATCTCTTCTTTAATTTATGATCCTCTTAGAAAACTGGAGTAAAAAGTAAAGTTAACTGAGTATATATAAATAAATTAATTATTTTAAATGCAAAAAAATATCGGAATGCTTTTTTTCAATTCATTCTATTTGTTTATTTGAAACGTTTGAATAATAGCGTAGTCTCGAATTACGTTACATTTATAATCACTCTACCTAATATGCTTTTTAATTTTTGCTTTCAAATTAATTCTTATTAATTAAAAATTTTGCAAAAATAAAATTTACTGCGATATGTATTTATAATAAATAAAGGAAAATTTTTCAAAGGTTGCCAAAATAATATTTTAAAGAGATTAATATAAAATAGTTGTAAAATATAAAATAAATTGAAAGAAATGAACATTTTACTGATTATTGTTATGCAGGTCCCTCTTTTTAGGATTGACAATACTTATATCAAAAGAAGTCCTATGGTCTACTTTGTCTATCAATTAACTGGCTGATGCACATTCACTACAGCTTATTAACCATAATTAAAAATTAACACTAGTCAAAGAGAAGAGCATGATTAAAATGAATGAAAGGAAGCAATGAATTAATATTAGGATGATCTAAATAATGAAAAGAAATGATTATCATACTCATTTAACTTTTGAAATGGTTTGAGAGTTTCTCAGAAAAAGAATCAATGCTTAGTAAATAATCATTGGTTAATGAATTTTTATCAATGGAAAATAACAATTTGAAAAGAGGGGGACTCATGTCAACTTAAGAAACAACTTCAACGTAGGTTCACTAGCAAACATTGCCTAAAGATAATCAATTTCCCAAAAAGTCATCAACATACTCGGACCACACAATGTGTAGCAAAAAGATCTCAAAAAAGAATTTGTCAATTTTGATAGAGATGCTATATGAATATTTTTGAAAGAGAATTTTATTTATTTCATAGCAATCATATAAAAAAACTGTATTGAACATGAAGCTATTATTTATTTATTAACATAATTGCAAAATGTTCCCCTTGTTTAAGTAATATTTTTGTTTTAAATCAAAAAATTTGCTTATACCGATTTGATAAACCATAAAATGTGTAAAATAATTTGCAATTATCTTTGAAAGGTATTGGAAGGGATATATATCTAGCCCTAAAAATAAGAATAACCATTCTATCACTTAACCCTCTATAGGATGCCCATTGACTGGGCACAATCTTATTTTAATTATTACGTTTTTCAATATTATATTATAGTTGATTAAATTTAATGGGGAAAAAAGCAAGAATTACCTTTTTCCCACTTAATGCTTTCTATGGGATGTCCACCGACTGGGCAGAGCAGCCGCAAGGTCCCTCCGGCGACTATCGACATATTGGACATGCTCCTGACAAATGGCGTTCCGAAGACATTCACTCTGGCGGAATGACTCGATTTTCCAACTTCATTGGAAGCCACGCATTCATACAGTCCCCCGTCCTCCGGCCTCACGGAGGTGATGTTGACGTAACTGACCACTTCGGTAGATTCGCTGCCCGTCCTCACGTAGTCTCCCAAGCGGAAACGGGGGTTTTCTGGAATGGTGTTCGAATCCAGAGACCAAGTGATTTGTGGCAGTGGGTTCCCTTGGGCTACACATTTGAGCATCACAGAAGGGCCTGGTTCGAGAGTTTGATTGGTGAAGGTTTCCATGAGATTCGGAGGATAATCTAAAAAAAAAAAGGAAAACAATCAATTGAAAGAAAAATAAATCGATAGAGAACTTTTTTAAGTACTTTAAGTAGGGAATACAAAGGTTGATTAAGATGGTAACAGAAACTTCAAGTTATTGATCGGAACATAACAGTAATGATATAGTTAATATTGAGTTTGAATGGTTGAAATGAGAAATATTTATTTTTATATACACGTAAAAAATATTTTTAAGAAATTTCCACAATATTTAATTGCATTCAGGAAGTTATATGTATCACATTGTAAATATGCAACAGTGAGTGTAATACAGTAGTTTTTTTTAAAGTGTTATTTGAAATTACTTAACTTAAGTTAAAATTAAAAAATATATTATTTTAAATATCAATGAATTATTTTAGTAAACTCGACTTTATTGTTTTTCCTATTTAATGTTTATTTCTATTTCTGAGTTTATTTAAAGTTCTAAATAATTATATGTAGAATTTTGAAATGAAAGCCATTTTTTTGACATAACTCATTCGAAAGTTTTATAATTAAATTTTAACAAAGTTTAATATGTCTTTATTTTTTGCAAAACATGGAACAGCACAAGCCAACAGTTATGGAAATATTCTCAGTGAAAAATGTCTGCTTTCCGTAACTGTCCTTGTTGGGTTTCTACTGCAATATCTAAGAAATGTGTAACACATCTAAAACATATTGTCTCACACTAATGACAAAATGTTCCTTTTCTACATCCAAAGACGTTTTATGTATTAACTTTTCAAATAATTACAGATTTCTATCTTGACGTTTAACTTGAGAGCCGAATATTGGTAGGAAAAGAAATTTTTCTTGAACTTGAAAAAATTTCTTCAACAAGGATTCACTCTTAAAATAAAAAAATTACATTTTATTTGCTTACTTATGACTACAATTTTATATTTACGAGAGACCATTTCAATTAGATGCAAGTATTCTTTTTGAAATTTCTATCCAACCTACAGTTGCGAAAGAATGATTTATGTGTTCTTAAAATCTTTAAATATTTTACTCATAAATATATTTTTTAAATTTGAAATACTGATTTTTCGGTGCTATTTTTTATACTTTTAAGTATTTAAGCAACATATTTATGTAGCTTGCTGTCATATATCCTTGTCAAGTTTCCTGAACAGGTTTTTTTCACATTTTACAAAAGAGTACATATTTTCTTAAAAGCTTGAAAGTATTTTATACTCATTCAAAATCAATCGTATCTACTCTTAAAAGAATTGAGGGATCATCAATCAAAAGATTTAAAAGAAAGTGCAAAATATTAGCTGATTTTGATAAATAAAATTTTCTAAAACTATGAATTACCAATGAGTAAATTCAAATTCCGTTTCCACTAATTGATTTTTTTAAAAAATAAATATTTTATATATTTATGGGACTATTATATAAATAAGATAATTTTTAAAATAAGTTAATGTGTACATATTAAATATATAATAAACTTTACTATTCTAAAAGTGAATTGAAAGGCTTAAAATGTTGTAATGTGAGTAGTTGATACCAACTGAGAATATTTTTCAGAGCTTTAACATTTATTATTCATTTAAACAAAGTTTTTTTTGAAAATAAAAAAATATCCTTTAATTATTTTTATATGTATGAGATCTCATTGTAAATACATAGTATAATGTTCTATGTATTTACAATGAAATGTTCTATATATTTACAATTGTTCTCATTGATAATTTCCTTTAAAAATTATAGGTTTTGCCAAAAGAACTCTAAATCTCAATAAATGTTACTCATAATGATTCTTAGTGTACAGTTTAATATTTATATAATATTATATCTCAATTTTTATAAGACAGAACATTACCATGTCAAAATTGTCATAAAATGAAATTAATATTTCCTTCAAACTATAATGACTAGAAAAATATGGCTTAATGAACTATTAAACATTAAATTCATAACAATAAAAAATTATTTTCCATCCAATTAATTTCTTAAGTTTATTAAATGGATTATTTGATTTTATTCATGAAAGAAATTTATCTTTTTTCCATCATATAATGAATCATTGAGAAAGTATGTAAAAATCAGTTCCGTAATTGCTTCAAAGATTTAATATAAGTTTAATTTAATTTATTTAAATACTAATTTGTTTCCTTTATAGTAAAGCTAATTCAATAATCAGGTATAATACAGAAATAAATTATTGGAAATAATTAATAGGAAAATTTGAACTAGATATTAAAACAGAATAGCTAGAAATTTACTTCACGAACGTGATGATACCTGTGTAAGTCTGTTATTGTTACAATTTAATTCATGTAATGTTGTGTAAGGCAGTTGTGCAACACTGTTGGCCACCAAAACTGCAACACCAAGAAATACAAGAAATATCACAACCAAATTTATTTTGTAGATAATATGTTGACCAAGCACCAAATGAATAAATTTATAGACTTCTGTGAAGTGCGGTTCTTGCCAAAATCAGTAGCCAAAGTAGCCATCATTGTTGGAGATAAACGCTACCACACACCACGGAATTGATTCAAAGATACTTTGGATGTTCTTGGAGTACAGCAGATCAAGCAGCTTCCACATGTTACCAAAGTTGATCTGGTGTGGCAATTGGGAATGCAATCTTAGTCAATCGTTGAGCAACCATGGACCACATATTTTCCTTTGCCGAAAGATTAGAGATTCAATCAGGCGATTGACGAAGAACCCTTGGACAATGACTGCCCTAAGTGGTCGCTCATTATCACGTTGAAATATGGCTGTGGGCAGGCCCTGAAGGTAAGGAGGAAACAATTGGCTCTAACACCTCGGAGATGTAGTTTGGATGTTTAAAGTACCGGCAACGCGCACTAGAGGAGTGCGAGAGTGATATCCAAAACCACTCCATACCATAATATTCAGTGCAGGACCAGTGTGGTGAATCATAACGCAGCTTCTGAGTATCCCCTCTTCACTGTGTCACCAGACTCTAATGTGACCATTGTGGTATTGCAGACAGAAGCGCGACTCAGCAGAAAGGACAATTTCATTCCATTCTGCCATCCACATTCTTCTTTTATAGCATAATTGGCAGTGAAGACGTCTGTGGTTCTGCGTCAAGTGTAGAGAAGGCAATGGATGTCTTGCAGACCAACCACTCTGTGGTAAATGGCGTCGAGTGGTATGCGCATACACTGGATAAGGCGTTACAGACGGAATGTTCTGTGCTATGGATCGTGATGTTGCTGACCGATCCTTCACTGCTATGCACACAATTTGCCTGTCATCATGTGAAGTGGTGCAATGAGGTAAATGAAATCAAGCGCGTTGATCCGTTGTACCCTCCTACATCCAAGGATCACATATCCGCATTGCAGTTGTTTGGTTTTGTCCAACACGACTACCGATTTCGCTGAAAGATTATCCACAACCTCCGTGGGCCACTATCGTTCCTCTGTGAAACTCTGATACTTGATGAAAAATGATCGCTGTTTTCTACGAGGCATAAGTGAAATTTTTTTGAAGAAACAAAGAAAAACACTTCTGCGGAACTTAAAATCGTCGAAATTTCCTAGTTATAAATAGCGCTTTAAAGTGACGCCACAGGTGCGCGTGGTGTACCTCTATGTTGGAATTTTACTCATTTGCATATCTCACCTCCGCTAATGAATATTGTTAATTTGATGTTATTTGCAAGCTTCCTTTAGGGTGTGGTATTCACGGCGGCCAGCAGTGTATTATTTTAATGAGAAGCATTTTAAATTTTATAATCTGGCAATTTAATATAAAATAAAGTTTTAATTTTGATAATATTTCATAGTGCTGATCATATTTAACTTTATCAAAAGAACATCCTTATAAAATATCGTTTTAGTTAAAAAGTATTTTTACCTAATATTTTCAGGTAATAAAATTATAGCTAAAATATGTACTGAATTACATTTATATAGCTACCAGATAATAATGCAAATGTATATAATTGTTGTTTGTTTTCCAAAATGAATCCATCTCATAAATGGAAGCTAATGATTTGAAATCACAAAGTATAAGATTTTTTTTCTTAGGAAGAAGCTGATTTGAAAACACAAAGAAATTTGAAGCATATTTGAGATCATGATGTTTTGTTAATTAGTTTAGTAAATGATTTAAATTTTTTATCCAATTATTAACATGTTTATAAAGAGTATAATAGGTTTTCTAGTGAAAACAAATTAATTAATATTATTTCTCCTCAGTTGTTATTAGGGAATTTTGACGATTAAAATTTTTTTGTTTACTGTAAAGGTGATTAAATGATCTTCTCTAGTTAATCTGATAAATTAAAGTTCGTCACAACATGGTGACATAAAAAAATAAATCGTATTGAATGTTACTTAGTATCAATGCTTAACTACACATTTTATATTGCTTACAAACTATGTTTTCCGAAACTTTTTAAGTTAAAGGGGATTTTATCAGAGCTAATATTTTTTTTGCTACGTAATGGCATAGGAATAAATTAATTTTAGTGCAACTAATTTAACTAAAATTAAATTAAAATTATTCATATAACGAACTAAGAATGATCATGCAGTCAATACAGGAAATTAAGATATTTTGCAGAATATAATGATATGAGCCACTTTATTTACGGGTTATATAAAAACTTATATCAAGTATCTGTAATCATATAATTCATTAATAATAGCTGCAATACATTTAGACTGACTGTCATTCTCCAGCAATTAGAAAACAAATATTAAGAGAACATAGTTTAATATATTCATTTCACTACTCCTGTTCTGAAATTTGCATTAAACATTGTTACCTGAATTAAACCACAAATTATAATTAAGCAATACATGCTACGTTTAACTGATTAAAAGGAGCAGACCTCTGTGATACACTAATACACCTTGCCCAAATTAAATGTAATTAATACAAATAATTTACGTGTTCCTAATCACACTTTTGTCACTATGTAATTACTTTTAATAATAATAATATTCAATTTATTTAAATACCAAGAAGTTTTTTTGTCATAAATTTTTTAATTTATGAAATATTTAAATTTGGCATATTTTTTATAAGAAGTCAAAGTGAATTTCATTATAGAAATTATAATACGGTTTGAAACATAAGAAAAATGTATGGATACAAAGTATCCATACATTTTATTGACAGAACTAAAATATAAGCAAAGATAATTATGTGAAAATCAATATGTTACAAAATATATAATATTTAAAAAGGAAAATTAAGTTCAGAGAGTCTTTGATGAGAAAAATACTTTGTTAATGTAAATTTCAGTTACAATTTCAGTAACAATAAACAGTGATTCAATATAAGTGAATAAATTTCATAAAACAAATGTGAATAAATTTCATGAAACAAATTTCACTCCATCATGAACCACCTAACTTTCCTCTCTTCTGTTATCACATTCTAAACACGTCTTTAATTCTTAACAACTAAATTTAAAGTTTCATACACTATTTTTATGAAGAAATTTTATCTGAATAAATAATATCTAAATAATACCTAAAATAAATTTATATAAATATAAGATTAATTAATGACAGGTGTTCTTAAAATTCGTAGCAAGCAATTATTTATAAAAGTTAACTTTATGAAATAAATATTAAAAATTTCTTAAATATCTAAAATTTTCTATTATTTGTTACATACAAAAGATGAACGAAAATATCATTTCTAAAAGATATTTGGAATAAAAATTTAATTTTAAATTATGACATCAGTATCAACATTTCTATATGAGAGAAATAATTCTTTTTACGATTGCGTCATTTAAAATTTCAGTATACTATTGAAATTCAGTATATTCTTTTACTTCATATTGAACTTCATATATGATAGATTTAAAGTGCATCCTTCATTTTTAGATGGAATCGATGCAAATGCGTCAAAGCCCAAATTGTTCACAAAGTGCTGGATTCTCGAAATGGATTCGTGTTAATTTTAAAAATACTTCCAACATCGGAAATGGCTTTTCAGGATCATCAAAGAAAGCGGCATAAATTTGTATAACAGTTTGCATATATATATATATATATATACATACATATATATATATATATATATATATATATATATATATATATATATATATATATATATATATATATATATATATATATATATATATATATATATATATATATATATATATGTATATATATATATATATACATATATATATACATATATATATATATACATATATATATACATATATATATATACATATATATATATATATATATACATGTATATTTATATACATACATATAATATATATATATATACATACATACATACATACATACACATATATATATATATATATATATATATATATATATATATATATATATGTATGTATATATGTATGTATGTATGTAAGTATGTATATATATATGTATGTATGTATGTATGTATATATATATTTACATACATACATACATACATACATACATACATACATATATATATATATATATATATATATATATATATATATAGACAAAAGAAAGTAAAAGAGGCTTTGTGTAATAGTGAAGGTCTTTTCGTAAATCCTAAAATAACTTGCAAGGCTGCTTTCACACAGAAAAAGAATCTTTATCTGAAAAAAATAACTTTTTTGGTCAATAATTAGCTTACATGAATTAAAGTTGGAACAAGCATTTCAATTTTTGTAAAAAAAAAAAACTTTCTAGTCATTTAGAAATGCATTTAGAAGAATCTAGAGATTGAATACCAAATTTATTCATTAGATTTACACTATGATCATTTGTCCCATCATTATCTATGGGTGAGTGGTCAGGTGGGTTAAGAATCAGAAATGGAGCTTAAGGCAGAATTAACAAAACTTCAAATAATGCTCTGTGTAGCTATCTCTGGTTGTATTGAAATAACTTTCATAATTCTGTTGCATACCAAGCAAAAACTCATCCATACTTGAGTTTTTGATTGGTATACATCCTCTTTACATGAGCATTGAGTCAGAAGCGTAAATTCACATGTAAAGGCTTAAAAACATTAGTCAGGGGAAGGATTACTACAGAATATTGTCTTGGAGAAATTTTAATGCTTACATAATTAGTCATTCTTCTGAAAATATGCCTACTGTATCACTGTTAAATATGCTTTTGATATGCCTTATAAGATATGCTTTTGATAAGCCTTATAAAGTCACCTTGCGAGAAGACTGGAATAATGTTGTCATCAGTGAAAACTGCACTTTTTGGTACACTGACAACTTAAAAATGAGTTCCAACATTGGAGCTGGTATGTCCAGCTGATGGTACTAAGTTGCCATTCCCTTTGGGTAAACATGCTTCTGTATTCTAAGCAGAAGTCCTTCTCATTCTCATGTGCTGTACAATATGCTTGAACAGAAACTATTCTCTTTAAAGAATAATTATGTGTTCTGACAGTCAAGCTGCATTACTGGCTTTTACTTTCTAGTCTGGAATGATACCTCTCTCTGTGTAGATTGCCTAATAATAACTCCCTTCCTTTAATCTGTGTGCCTGGGCACTTTGGTTTTCCTGATAATGAATTAGCTGATCAGTTGGCAAAGGCTGGATAAATAACCGATATTTTTGGCCCTGAACCAGTTCCAGGTATTTCAAAAGAACTGATCAGAAAGAGTATTTTTGATCTCTTCTGAAAACAAAATTTTTTGAACTGGCACAATGCAAATGATCAAATCAAGCAAGACTGAAAAATAGAATATGTCTTTGTAAAAAGAATTATTAAAGCTCAGTATAAGCTGCTTAAGGAGAGCAGTGAGACTTTTTACAGGACACTCCCACCTTAGGATACAACTCACCGTAACGGGAGTGTTAGATGATCCTACTAGTAGGCGTTTTAAATATCTTTGGAGGAAACTTCATTACACAGCTTATGTGAATGTGAAACTCTTTTTGTACATAGATTTGAACACTTGGGTAAGCACTTAATTGAACCTTGGATTAGCATCTAAGGTTTAATTGCTTGCAGAATATATCAGAGTTTTGCTTCAGCCAGTAGTCTCTTGAAATAGGGCTTTTTTGTGGGTCATAGTACAATAGATCTATGATCGCAGTGTTAGGTTTTCTGTGAATGCGAAGTCTTAGGTGCAATTTAGGGGCTTTAATGCATAATTTCTGTATCAATTACTTCTTCTGATCTTTCTTTTTATTTTTCTTAAAATTGTAATATGTATACATATGTGTTTGTACAAGACTTCACTAATATATGATTTACGAAAAAACGACAAAAACAATCCAAAATACTTTATTTTTGCATTTTTTTGATTTCATTCACTTAATAAATATACAATTATGTCCAGGTTATCAGTCACAAAATATATTTTTCGAATAATATTCATGAAATAAATAGTGCCAAAATGGATACAACTATTATATTAAGATAAAAACGTAGAAGTCATTTTATATACGTAGGCAGGAAGACAATCAAGCCAAACAGCTTCTAGTGAATTTTACATTATTGTAACGCCTGGTGAATCTATATACGCTGTATCTATTGGGGTAGCAGATAATCCTAATGGAAACTATTCTGATGTCTAACGATGGATATGGACACATTTGTCAATGATACCACGGATGAATCAAACTTCATACATACGTTTTACCAGAATTTCAAATATTCACTCATAGTTATTCTGCATGTAATATGCTACCGTTCTGCGTATTTTAATAGTCTATGAGTAATTGTCACTATTTTTAGCATTCAGGGGAGATTTTCATCATAATGTTTATAAAACGATTTTAAGAATAAACTACTAAAAATTGAGAAAAAATCTATTTTAAAAGCACTTATGTTCAATATTTGCAATTTATTGAAAATTTTTGTTTTATACATACAATATTATTTACACACTCTTAGATATGAAAAAGAATAAAAAAATAAAAACATTTTATTTTATATTAAAACTAATATAAGATTTTGTTGTTAATGATAAAGAAATCTTTTGCCTTATTTCTGATATAAATTAATATTATTTGCATGAGTAAAAACATTTTTACACAACTGAAAATAAGGAAGTTTATTTCAATCTATTTAAAGAAATTTCATAGCAATACAGAGAAACTCTCAGTGCATAAATTTGAAAACATTTATAATTACTTTATTTTTATCTTTGCTATATATTTATAAATTATCTACCAAAATTATTTAATTTTTTACACAGTAAAACTTAAATGTTATTTGTTGGGCATAAAAGAAAAAAAAAAAAAAAAAAAAAAAAAAAAACTGGCTTTTACGAAAATTTTATTTTGTAGATTTTAAAAATATTACAAGAATTGATGTAAAACAAGAACTTTATTATTAAAATAAGAAATTTTTTAACTTCAAATTTTCATTTTAATACGAGGTATTGCGTAAATATCATGTAAAATATCATTAAAACATTACTTAATTATTTTCTGGAATCTTATAATTAATAAATTATTTTATAGATTTCAGTCAAATGTTTGAAGTAGGTTACATTAAAAATCCTTAAAAAAGTCTGATATATTCATCTTTACCTAAATCAAAATATAGGGAGACAAAGTAATATCTTACTTAAAAGCTCTGTTGAGAATGTAAGGAAAATCCTATTATTTTCCAAAAATAAATTAAATGTAGTTGTTATAATTATTCATATGAATTGTTATCTTAATAGAACATATGGTATGCATGTGTATAATAAAGCAATAATAATTTCTTTCAGTATTTTAACAGAAAATTTTTCAATATTTTCATACCTGTATTTATGGAATAATATATTTAATTGAATAATACAAATGGATATAAATATAAATTTATAATACATATAATTGCGGGCTTAAATATAAGTAAAATAATCGTATATGCAATTTATATAAAAATTAAAATTTTCATATCAATTTTGGTTTTTTATTTTTATTAAATATAAAATAAAATGTTGAATTATTATAATGACTGCAGTATTTTTTGGATTCAAAACATAATATTCGTCAGAAATATTCGAATTCGATTCTTTCATAAAAGCATGAAATAATTTCTTTGCTCCGAAACTAAATACATGTGTATTTCCGATAAAAAAAAAAAAGGGAATCCCATTTGCTTTATTAAGTAAGAATATGCAGCAACGTGAAGGGAAAAGACGAGGAAAACGAGATCTGTACGATTCTTAAACAGATTCGATATGTGTTTTCTTTTCTTCTTCAATTTAGTAGTGTGGTCGAATGAACATCCGGGGCTTTCCGCCTCATCAAGTTTTGTTTCCTGTTGTCTCATTAACTTCTATCTCACTTTTCCGTCCTGTTAACTTGATTATGTCGGGACTGCAGTTACAGTTACATCATGGAAAGTAACTACAGTGTCAATTGAGATACCGGTGGTAGAAAAGTCGCAAAGAAAAAAGTTGAAGACACTGTGAGCACTTGAAAATCTTTTCTTGACCAAATTTTGCTTATAATGAGGTGAAATAAATTTAAGTTTAGAAAACGATTTAAATTTTTTATGCATGGAAAAGCAGAATACTTTTGATTACAGCAATTTACATTAAGTCAATTTATGAAAAATGAGCAAAGAGTCCAAAACTATTGGCTGATAAATAATAGCCTATATTTTATTTTCTAAAAAAATTAATAATTTTCCTAATTATAAAATCATAATATATATATATATTATGACAGAAATAACTTAGATAAAGTTTAATCAATTAATAATTAAAAATATTTACAGTCGGATTATACAAAAGCTCATATATTTATTCTATACACACTGTCAAAATAATATTTATTTATTTTATTATATACAACATGAAAACTAATGCTATATTGTGTTAATATGCATTTAAGGATTAACTGCTGAAATCGCACCATAAATATGTATTTCGTAAACATTCTATAAAGTCAAAAAATAATGCAAAGCGTGAATTAGCTATGAATATTAAATAAAAATGAGTAATGTTGTATTTGTTTAAATGTTTATTTAAAGCGTTTCATATTAAGAATAATTTTTATTTTATATGCAAAAGATCAAATACAAAATTATTTATTCACATTTATCAATATATAATCTCTAGGGCCAGTGATAAAAATTTCTATTACAAATAACAGTATAAATTTAAATAGAGATCACAAATTATTGGTTGAGAGAAAATTGGCGCTGGTTACGAGATCTGCATATATTTAAATAATAACAAAGTCACTAAAAATTTCATTTTAACTTTTACACTCCGCACAAAAATTGTATGTACCTTATTACATTTGTTAATATTTTAAGAAAAAAAATTTTTCATATTCAGAATATATGAAACTAAATTTCATTTGAAATATTTCTCTTTTAATTTATAGTGAATAAAATTATGTTGTCTGAAGTATCACATTAATGTGTTTAATAGTATGCATAAGAAATAAACCCGCAATTTTTAGTGTATACATACATATATACATACATATATATATATATATATATATATATATATATATATATATATATATATATATATATATATATATATATATATATATATATATATATATATATATATATATATATATATATATATATATATATATATATATACATATATATATATATATATATATATATATATATATATATATATATATATATACATATATATATATATATATATATATATATATATATATATATACATATATATATATATAGATATATATTAATAAAAATTAAAAGTAAATGATGTATAAATACTGAATGTATTTTTGATTGCATGAGCATATTAAAAAAGAATATTTTAGGACGATGGAAATCTATTGCGTGAAAGAATTAAGCCCGACCTAATGAAAAGAGGAGAAAAATCTCTTTCGAATGACCCATTTTATTGCAATTGAAGAAATTCGCACACTAAAGTATCATTTATATACCTCAAAGTCGGACTTTCGCTTGATCCGCTCCATCACTGGATTCCCCGAAGCTATCAAAATACGATCATGCATCTTAGAGGACTACAAATCATCCCCCTAATCATTCTCATCTTTCACTGGAAAGTAACGACTTCCAGACATCCGTTCCGTGGAGATGGATGAGCGGAGTCTTCCATTTTCTTCGAGTTACCTCACCGAGCAATCCATCAATGATTTTTATTGGTGTCCACCCCTCCCTCTCGAGGATGTGTCGCCTGACTTCTCGAAAGACCGGAGATTCTTATAAAATATTGATTGCTGTTTGAGCAGCAGGTTATGGGAAGCGAAGTAAATGATGATGTAAGCACACCATGTAACAGGTTGACTGGGAGAAAATATATAAAAAAAGACATGAAAAGTTAAAAATTTGTCGGCATATTTCTTAATGGGTTGAACCTTTAATCGATGTAAGCCTTTTTTAACTGAAAAGAAATTGACTGAACTCTCCAAAGAGAATGTGGTGTATATATTTTAAAGGTTAAGAAATTAACTAAAATGTAACAATATGAACCAAAGCATTTTCAAAATAAAAATTGCAGCAAATTTCATTTTTATATCCACATAAATTGAAAAAATAATAAGAAAAAACAATCGGTTATTTCTGCGTGAAATTCACTGGTGTTTGAAGATTTTCATGTGTTTTCTTTGGAATAGAGAAATTACTACTATAATTTTGAATATTAATATTATAAAGGGTAATTTAGGAATTAATTTTTGTTCAAGTTTCTAGCATCGGGTTGATTCTAAACTTGGTCATTAAAAATGTAATGGGTATGATTACTAGGGAGGATCGCTAAAATTACATCGATTTCTTACCATAATTGAAAGCCTATAAATGCAAAGTGATATAAAAATGTGACAATTTGGCTATTATCTCATGGTTTTGACGCTACATATGAAGAATAGTATCAAGACTTATCATATATTGATGAACCATTATAATCTGAGGCCAGTGGTTTTCTTTCCATTAAGTTTCATAGAAGCCATTTTGTCATGGAGCCATGAACATCACTCTTGGAATGTAAAGGGAGTTTTAAGGAATAGTGGATGATAAGCCCGAAGACATAGATTTGTCAAGAGGATAATTTAATATTTGTAGTGCCCAGCGGGATCTCCGAATTCCTGTCCAATAGATTAGCTGTAATATGCACTAGATATTAGCTATTTCTTTACAGCAAACATCGCTGTGTACCCGACAGGCGTTAAAATATTTATTTTCGAAAAAATAAGAGCTACTGCCAAAACCGTGACATGATATCCTTATCATTAATATGTGTGATCTCTATAATTGCATAAATATGAAAAGTACCCGCACATTTTATTAGACGAAGTAATAAAAATGCAATAGAGACAAAGTAATAAAAATAAACTATATGATGCACCTCATTTTGACTAATATTGCTGTCATTTAGAGATAAAGCATTTTTATATTCTGCTGCAAATTTTTGTGTTACTATTAATCTCCTTAAAATATAGAAAATACAATTTTATGTGGCTAAGATTTACATTTCATTTTATTTTTACTCATTTCATTTTATTTTTACTTCATTTCATTTTATTTTTACTTTTATTTTTATTTTATTTTTACTTAAGAAAATAAAGTATTTTATGTAAAATATTAAATTTTTTGGGTGATTTTAAACTTAAACGCTGACATACTTTGCATCCAATTATGAACTTAAATTTGAAAATTATAAAATTAAATACTAAAATGCTTATTTATCTTTAAATCATATAGTGTATACATCTTAATCAGAAACTCGGAAAGCACCATTTAGAAACTGAGCGGTAGAGTTTGTACAGGATGTGGGCAGAAATCCAAATGATCTGACCAAATAGAGATTGTTTGACTGCAAAATTAACAGAGTTATTTATTTTCTTAAACGGAACTTGGCAATTGTACAAATGATTTGATCAATAGTATTTTTATGGAAATCTTGTTTTTTTGTAACAGCAAATAAACTTTTTGAAACATACAGTGATCTGAATTAAGTTTAGTGCTGTATAAGGTCAATATATATTATCGCATTAAATTTAGTTTCTTAAACAGCAAAGTTTTGTCAAAATAGTTTATGTAATGGAAATTGAAATTTATTCAAAAGTCGGTTTTTATGTCTACAGATATATTGTATTTCTTTAGTATATATGGTATAATATATTAATTATATCTATATTAATATTATTATTCCTATTATAAATTAATTGCTTATATTTTTGATCAAATGAAATACTATGCTTACTAATTCATTTATATGAAGAATTCATTTACTACAAACGAATTAATAATGATTTTAATGTTGCATCTAGAATAAAGTGAAGTTGATAATATTTTTAAAAGATGTTCAGGTAAAAACTTTTAATAAATTTTGGATGCCTGATGCTAATTTCGATGATACTCTTAAATGCTATACTACCACAGACTTATTAATTTTGAACACATTCTCGAATAGGTATCCAAATCTAATCTTCTACTTCACACTAGTGGGTACAAATTAAGCCACGGCAAGTTAATGTGAGTAGATCTCATTAACACGGTCTTACTGACTTGATCAAATATTGAGCTAGCTAATTTTCTCAGTTACATCTACATATATTTAAATCAATATCTACTTCGAATGTCTTCATTTATTTTGTAAAAGAATATTTTAACAAAAATGAATAACATGTTTAAGTTTCCAAGGAAAAATATTTTAATATTCAAGTAAATTTCACATCAAAATGATTTTAAAATTAAATATATATTTTAATGAAAGATTATCAATCTCAATTTTTGTAGTCTTCCGGCCATTATTATTATAATTGTTTAACATATTAATATTTGACAAGTCTATTAACAAAGCTGAAATTACTAAATATTAGAGTTTTTGTTACATATAAATATTAAGAAACACATACACCTGAACACACACAGATATATAAATACAGAGAAAGATAAATAAAGAAAATAATCTGACATTGGGTACCACTGGAAAAAAGAACTTATCTACCTATTTTCGTACTATGTAATTATAAATGTTTCTCGAATCTCTATGGTTAAAAAGAAAATATACTTAAAAGAATACATTGATTTACTGTGGAAGAGAATGTTGAAATTTTTGTCATGCGCTTTTCTTTCTGAGGACACAGTTACATACTTTTGCTTTTCAAAGTTTTAATTTAATTGAATCATTCTGATATTTATAAATAAAGTATTATTTATAAAAAAGTATATTATTTTTTAATAAATTAAAAATGATAAATGGTTCTTTTATAATCTACTGTTTAATAAAATATATAAAAAATATAATAATGAATTTATTATTTAAAAAAATCATTGAAAGTAAAGCTAATAAACAAGAGAGAGAGAGATAGAGGGAAAGAAAAAGAGAGAGAAGTACTACAAGATATAATAATTTTGATATCGCATACTGTTTAGTCTATCCACTAAAACCTGTTGTAAGGCATTTATAATGTTCATTGAATAAATTATCTTCCTAAGTGATTATTCATATATAATATGCCACATTCAAGTGCCACATTCAAGTAGTTTTATTAACTGGTCTTGTCTGCTTCTTTTTAAATGTTCAGCATCTCTAAACAGAACCTCTTGAAGTAGTATACATTTCTTTTGCCAGTTATATTCTTCAACAAAATTTCTAGTAAATATTGCCAGTTATATTCTTCAACTAAATTTCTAGTAAATCTTGTCTGGTGCATATAATGATAATTTTTTCCTTTATCATCAGTAAATAATGTATTTTTTAAAACAATCTTTCTTACATGCTTCTTCAACCAGTCCTAAATTTATATCTAAAGTGATAAACAGTCTCCAAATCTTTGATACCTTAACTCCGCTTCTATAAGTTTTTAAAATCCAAATTTTGAATTATTTTCTTGAATCGTCTTCAAATGTATTGAATTGCTATCAAAACTATTTAAAATTCCCTTTTGAGCAATGAAATTCACTTACACATTTCTTTAAGTGGTCAGCCAGATATTTTCCCTCTCAATTTAGTTATACCTAAATAATGATTTCAATCAATAATAGCACTAAGATAGTTCCTAATATCAAGACAATTAGAATAGTTCCAGGTGTCTACCAAAACATGGTCAATTTGATTAAAGATGATATTGTCAATAGAAAACAACGGCATTTTATGTTTTTCTGCGGTAATATTGTGCCTTCAAAAACTATATTATGTTCGATTGCAAAATCGTTGTGCCTGATGCAATTTTTAATAAATGTCTTGCAAGCTGTGTATTCTAATGGTTGGTTAAAACTCACTTTCCTTTCCTATCTTGGAATTTAAGTCTTCTAAAAGTAATTTAATGTCACGTAAAGGATATACCTGCAAAATACATCGAAATCACTGTAAAATACATCCTCTTGACTAACATCTCTTTCATCTGTTATCAAATGAGCGTTAATAAGACTACAGTTAAAATGTTCTCAATCAACATATTTTATTAGCAGTTTAACCTAAAAATCTTAGACTAGTTGTTTAATATATCTATTAATAATATAAACCGTATTCTAACAGTATGCTTCGAGAAATAGTAATTGTAAAATAAAGAGTACCTCCTATCCTCAAGACAGCCCTTTCTAAACAACTACATCTTCTGAATGACAATTAGACTAATATTTTGCAGGTTCAGTTGCCCAGGAGAACCTTGCGATATAAAACGGTACACCACTCCAATATCTCACTTCAAGTACTTACAAAATTTTCTAATTCATTTCCGTAAGAACAGTCCAAAATTAACTTTTGTATATTTATTCACGGAAAGGTTTTACAGGATAAAATCGTCAGGTCTACACTTAACTGCCGATTTGGAGAGCCAGTTACTTGATATTACCTCAAGAGATAGGGAGCCAGGATGCTAGGTATCCATTATAGTCATATTTCATGGCATTCATGCACTACCTTGGAATTATTCTTCCAAAGTTCAGTCAACACGTGGGAATTAGAATGTAAATAAACCAAATATAACAAGATGCCGCATTGAACTATGTATTTTTTCATTTAATAGTACAATTTCATATGTCATTAAATGAGAAAAAAATCATTTTATTTTAATATTAATGATATTTATACCAGTTTCAAAGTTCTTACAACTAATATGAAAAACCATGATAGGCTAATTATAGATTTTAAGTGCACGCAAATGTTAATGGATAAATACGCTTCGATATTAAAAATTTAACTGTTTAACACATAAATATACAGAATTTTTTCTGGATTTTACGCATGCGTTGTGAAAATTTTTAAATAGGTAGAATTGTCTAAATTGTTTCAATTATAGATTCATGAATCAATATTTTGGATTGTGAATTAAATCAATTAAATAATAAAATCTAGGAAGACATATAGTATTAGTTTAAGTTATTGAAAGTTTAACAATTTACAGTGTCTTCTAAGCATTTTTGACAAATTTGTTAATTATGCTTTAAAGTTAACATTTGTTAAAGGTAATGTTATAAACAAATGATACATCAAAACTTATTAATAATGAAATTTTATAAAATAATGCATATCAGCATTCCAACTTTTCTTGCTTCAACAATTATTTACTGCTAATTCTCAGATAAGAGTAAGAAAAATTATAAACATGTATAAAATAGTGTTTTCTGGTACAAAATGCAATGACTAATATTTTTGTCATCATTTTATTAATATTTTTTTCTTATGTATGGCTATCAATCACTATAAATAATTTTATCAAAATATTACTAACATCTTATTTTTTAATTAAAAATATGCTTTTTAGCTAAATGAATGTATCAAATTTCATCAGATAATGTCAGCTGTTGTCATTTAAAAATATTTGTTAAAATATAATTTGAATACTCAAAAAATTATATATATATATATATATATATATATATCTTTGTCTTCAATGAAGCAATTTTTGAGAAAAATTTTTATTATATTAAGATAATTAATTCAATTTTATCTAGCAGAACTCAAATGTTAGCTTTTATTTATTCTCAGAATTTACAATGTGACATTGGTGGCAAACTCATAAATATTTTAATTTGTTATTTTTGGAATTGATTTTGAAAGACATTTCTTTATATTAAGAAACTTTTTGTTGCATTCATGCCTACTTCAAACAAGTTTATTCATATGTGTATAAGATATAAACAACCTTTTTGTCAAGGAAATGAAATTTATTTGAAAGGTAAATTGCTTGGAAATTTTACAGCTTTGTAAAGAAATGTTAAAATTCAGAGAAAATTTATAAAGCAAATATGCTTAACCTAGATACGTTGATACATTTTTCTCAGTATATAAGATCGATGTCTTTCTGTTTATATCCTTTTTCTTACAGGTTCTTGTATTGCTTGTCGCTTAAAATGACTACTGTTATTTTTGTCATACAGATAAACTTTAAAACTTTTATCTGTAATAAATTGTATGTATACTAAGGAAATTTGATAGTCCTCACATTTTCTCAGTTTAATTGCAGAGTTGTGTTGTTCTTTTTTTGCATATTAGTTACAAATGTGAACTTATAGTTTAAATTAATGCAAAACTAGTCTAAAATGCATAAATTAAATTTTAATTTTTATCATACTGTTAAAATTCTCAAAAACAACTGTTTGCGAATAGAATGTATTTTGAAAGACGCAACATATCACTTGGAGGACATCTAGTCAAATAATATTAGGACAGGTATTAAGAATTTAAGGCACTGTGATGTGATTATGTATTGATTACGATTATCACTAAATTTAAATAAATCACTACTGATGTAAACAAGAAATTTAAGCAAAATTATCTCAGGATTCATGAAATTTTCATTCAACCAACTTTTAGAGGCCAACAAATTTTATTAAATAGTAAAATTTGAATAGGGGTACAAAAATATTTATTTGGATCATATTATTAGAAATCTAAATGTGTAATAAAAATTGATAAAAATTCAATTGAGATGAGGAAAGAATATTTTGTTTTCTCAAAATATTTCTTCTTTCGAAGCCCGAAATCGAATTTGAATTCACAAACTCTGCGTAAAAAATTAGTTATATTGCTAATTTTTTAACTGCTAACTCAATCGCACTTAATGAAAGTTGATGAATAAATATGTTAACTTGATAAACATCTATTTGCATTTAAAGCAAACATTTTAGAAAAGTCAATTTTACTGTTGGACACATTTAACAAGTTATTTTTGTTTGTTTGATGTTTTCAAAATGTATTTTTTTATATTAATTATTAATAATATTATTTATATGCATTGATTAAGGCAATCTTGATAATGCTTGGTGGTTTTCTTGACATGTTTGGCAAACAGTATCAAAACTAAGCCTAATCACAGTAAATGTGCTTTTAATAGTTTACAGCAATCTACGGAAACTGGGCTATTCGCAAACAACGTAAAAGATACAAAAAATATTTATTATGAAAAGTAGTGTCTAATTCTGAATATTTTTTTAACATTCTTTGGTTCATTTATGCAATATTTTGAAATTATCTTTGAATCAAATCATCCAAGAAAAAATATTTTAAGCTATTAGTTAAAGTTTTTTATTTTATTAAAGTTTTTTCATGATTTTATATCTCATAAATTAAATAAAATGTTGCAATGAATAAAAAATATAAAAGCACACATAGAAACAGTAAGATATAAAAATGATTGTGTAGAATTGTGAATATTTTTATAGTACAAAACTTTAGTGTGCAATTTGACATAGAAACGTATTTGTGAAACTCAAAATATTTGAGAAACAAATAATGCAACAAATAAAGCGTCCAAGAATATAAGTAATTTACTAAAAATGATAGTAATTTCAATTACTATGAAATTTTCTCCTTTAAAATATCTTAATTTATTACGAAAAATGATATCCGCATATAATAGAAACTAATATTTTTCAACCAGCGGGTGAGGTATATTTTATTAAGCAAACATACTTGAATAATGCTCTTTCAAATTTGAATAATTTTCTTTTTTATTTATTTTAGCCTATTCTACATTTGGATGTAATTTTTAAGATACCCATTTTTATTGTATTGTTTTTAAATTTGAATGAGCCTTTATTAATGAGAGGATTCAATGATGCGATTATTTAGTTTCATGTACGTCGTTAGATACCAATTTAGAAAAAAAAATTCAGTTGTTTCAGAAGCTTACGCTTATAAGAATTGTATCATATGAATAAAAAGCTTTTAGTTACACTCATATATATAATTGGCAACAATGTTAACTTAAGGATGAAAGTAGAAATAAATATTTATGTAGAGAAAGGTGCTATAACATGTTTTTCTAAGAAAATGTAGGCTTTCCCAAAGAAAATCTATGGAAACATTTCTGATATTTTTATTACAAAACTGTATGCAAGAGATACAAATGAAATCTTCACTCACCACCAAGTGTAAGTTGAGCCGTTCCTTGAGCCGAGTCAAAGTCATTGGAAACGAAACACTGGAACATGCCCTTGTCACCCCTCTGAACAGAGGTCAAGTGTAGGATGTCACGGGACGGAAATTCCACCCTGGAGCTGGATCTCAGGGGCATTCCATCTTTCAGCCATTCGATCGTCACCACGGGATGGCCCGAGAAGGAACAATTGAACGTGGCAGACTTGCCAACGTCCACGCTCTGAGACTTGGGTATCAGCTGTGCGGAGAGTGGAGCTGAAAGAGAAGAAGCATGAGAGACATCAAATGTGACTTTATGGATGTTGATGGAATGGAATATAAAGAAAATGTTAATGAAAGGGTTTTTGATCTATACTGTCTATTATTCTCTGCAATAGTCAGTAAAAAAGGAAACATATCAAACTATGAAAATAAGAACACAGTATTCTAAAAAATTAAATACGTTTTTTTATAAAAAGTAATTTTTCTTATATTCATTGTTGATTTTTTACAAATATTAATTTAAATAAATTTAAAAATAAAAAAAAATTGTACTCCGGACATTAAAGCTCTTTGATTCTACTTTTTGAAATATGCTTCTAACAATTTACTGTTAAAGTTTTTCCTTAAATAGTTTTAATTTATTTCTTTTAAATGTACACCCGTCTTTTAAATTTTTTTTAGATATTTGTAATTCAGTAAATCTAGCCAAAATTTTCTTTTTTAAGAATAAATTAACTAGAAACTTTATTATGTTATCCTTTCTTTATTTCTTAAATTGCAATTTCAAAATTTGAGTAAATTTAACTTGCTTTTAGAATTTTTTTTTGATAAATTTAAATTTTTGTAATTGAAAAGTTTAGAATTTAACAGAAAATTCAATATTAAATTTTAAATAAAAAATTTAAAAATCTTTTAATATAAAAGATTTTTCTGATCGCTTCTACAAATGTACATGAAATTAGAAAATAATTTTTTCATACATTTAATGAATTTTTTAAAATAACTATTTTTCAACTTAGTAAAGCTATTCAAAAATAATATCACGATCATCTAGAGGGAAATTTTAACATGTTATTGCTCTTTTTTTAAATTTCCGCCTTGAAATGGCTCAATTTCAGATATCCTTTTAGAAATTTTTATCAGAAATTCACATTTCAGATTTTAATAGGAAAAATATTAAACGCATACGACAACTATAAGAAATTATTCGTATTAGAGAATCATTTTCGATAAAGAGTATACATTCTGGGTATATGAGGTCTTAATTTCAATAAATGAACTTCATTTCAAATTCATTGGCATGTTTTAAGTAAGAAAACATTTCCTTCACATGTGTTTTTTGTTCCCATGTATTTTAATGAAACTTGAAACAAAATCTAAGAAAATATACTAAAATTATTTTAATACATAAAAATATATAAGAAAGTAGTAATTAATATTTATAATCGCAATCCCTCTCTTTCCCTAACTATAAGAAAATTGATATGTATTAATTATGAAATTGTTGCATTCATAAACGTATTTTAAAATTTTATAATAGATATATTATTTTTATTGTAAAAAAACTCAAAAAGTATTCAAAGGAAAAAATAAAATCATCAACTTGAAGTATACTAAAAGATTTTACTGAACAATAAAACCTAAAAGAATAATTAAAAATATCCTTTAAATATCTTAGAAAATAAATTTTATACAATTTCTAGAAATTATAAAATTTATTTAAAGATATAAGGAATGTTATTTAGAAGAATATCATGAGCAAATCCATATAGAATAAAAATAATTATTATAACAAAACTTAAATTCATAAAATTAAGAAACAATTGAACTTCTGAGAGAGAGGATGGAAAGTTATTTCAATTATTGAATAATTTTTACTGCTGACTTACTCAAAGAAACCATGAAGAAAAAGTCGATCATTACTGGCCTACAATTTTGCCAGTTAAGATTTCTTTAAATATAAAATCTTCGAAGTTTGTGAGCTATCAACAAAAGTGTGTGTTACGTTTTATGACGTTATAAATGCATGTATCAAAAGGCGTTTTAATGAAAATTTTAACACAAAATGACGTTTTTGATTGGTGAAAACGCAATCATTGACCTAAATCGAGATTTGACGATGCATTTCAAACCACTAAGCAGCCAACTTATTTAAAAAAAACCAGAGAAGTCTTATGTGGTAAGAGAAATCTACATGGTTATTGTGTTGTATTCATGCACCACAAAAGTAGGAAACGTGGTTACCAGGAATACATCCAATTGCACCGTGCACTTCGCAAATACACATGCTTGCAAAAATAAAGAATCAATCACTCAATTTAGAAATAAAGTATCAATCACTTATTTTCTATAACTAATGAGATTAGTTCAGAACCTTTCCTCCGAACAGTGCATTTCTGTTATTAAACCATAATGAATCACAAGTACAATCGAGTTTGCACTGATGACAGCCTTAAAAACTAACTGAGTGTAATTAGAGTATTTTACAGCATGGCTATTTTGATATAGTACTCACATATGATTATTAAATGAATAGATACCACGTGGTTTTGTTCTGTTTGTTCGTGATTTTAAGATTACTTTAATCAAAAGAAAAAATTCCTTTCAATTCGTATTATTAACAACACATCCAAAACGCGAGTCAAATCTCTTACCAAGATCTAAGATGAATTAATAATTGTATGGCTTTCAACACAATTGCTCGGAAATTCCAGTCACACTATAGATATATATGTTGCAGTATGGGTGATCCGAAATATACTTTAAATAAATTGAAACTGAAATCAATTAGGATTGGATGAATTAGGCTTGGGCAAACTTTGATCGTACACAATCTAAAAATAACTGAACAAGAATAAATTAATTTAAAGTGATTTGTGGCTATTAATCACAGTTGAAAAATATTTCTTCTAAGTTTCCATGATAGTTTAATTAAACTAATTTGACATGGTTATATTGTTATAAAAGACCATTATCACAATATGTATATGCGTTTTGTTAACATTCATGCAAAGTGATTAATATCTTGTATATCGCAATCAAGCTATTTCACATTTGATATAGATTCGTACGAGTTGTAATATCATTGACCCACACTCAATAGGCAACCATAATGTCGATTCTGTTCTGATACTTACTGAAAAGCATTTATTATTATTGAAGTAACAGGACGATATTCGGAGAAAACTCCTGCCTTGCAAAGCGATTTCCGAATGAGACATTCATTACACAGCATTTTTTATGCATTGATTTAGATATGCTTTTCCTCTCCTGTGTCACCCATATGCGTTGAAATGCTACTAATTTGTATATCCTAATCTTTTCTTTCTTTGATGTGATTTTGGTAGTAAGATCATTCACATTCTTGGTGTTGAAATTTTATGGTTATTTGTTATTTGCGTAAGTATATATATATATGTATATATATATATATATATATATATATATATATATATATATATATACAGTTATTTTGAGACATTAAGGAAATAAACTAAAAAAAAAAAAGAATTGTGTGTGTGTGTGTGTGTGGCTTATAAAGATACACTTCGGCATTTTTAGAATTAAAAAAAGCCACGAATTAGTGTTGCTCATAATATCTATATGATACATTTTGTCTATGATAGCTACATTATTTTTCAACATTATTTCATACAAATACTTTGCTTAAATACAATTTCAGTGATTAATTTTTTTTACATATAATATCTAAAAAAAAAAAAAAATTAGATGATGCTTTATATGATGGAACAAATTATGTGATTTTAAAAATTATTTAACATTATGCTTATTAATAAAATAAAGGTATATGAAACCAAAAAAACAAATTAATTTCTTATATGTGTAAACTCCTCTTCCACACCTTTTCGTTTCAATTATCATACAGCAATATTTTTTCATTTCTAAGAATATTTGTTAAGCAATTTATAAACATTTAAAAATTTTCAAGTATTGCATCATTATAAATATGTTTTTTACACCGAAATAAATAAAATGTAGAATCGGATTAAATAATGAGAGAACATGAGGTAGTTTCCAGAATTAAACTTTTTTCTTAACTTCTCTTGTTTTTAAATAATTAAAAATTCTTTTAATGAGGCAAAAGGGATTGTATATAAAATCATTCGAAAGAAAAAAGTATACAAGTAAGATTT